>CAUYPK010017221.1:0-39884 GCA_963574355.1 Loris lydekkerianus
GATACCCAAAATTTTACCAGACTTATCAATATTCAAATGTGAACGGCTTAAACTCTCCTCTAAAGAGGCACAGGTTAGCTGACTGGATACAAAAACTCAGGCCAGACATTTGCTGCATACAAGAGTCATGTTACCTTAAAAGACAAATATAGACTCAGGGTGAAAGGATGGTCATCCATATTTCAGGCAAATGGTAATCAGAAAAAAGCAGGTATTGCAATTTTATTTGCAGATACAATAGGCTTTAAACCAACAAAAGTAAGAAAGGATAAGAAAGGTCACTTAATATTTGTTAAGGGTAATACACAATATGATGATATTTCAATTATTAATATCTATGCACCCAACCAGAATGTACCTCAATTTATAAGAGAAACTCTAAGAGACATGAGCAACTTGATTTCCACCAGCTCCATAACAGTTGGAGATTTCAACACTCCTTTGGCAATGTTGGATTGATCTTCCAATAAGAAGCTGAGCAAAGTAATTTTAGATTTAAACTTAATCATCCAACATTTGGATTTAGCAGAAATTGACAGAACATTTCATCCCAACAAAACTGAATATACATACTTCTCATCAGCCCACGGAACTTACTCCAAAATCGATCACATCTTAGGTCACATGTCTAACCTCAGCAAATTTAAAGGAATAGAAATTATTCCTTGCATCTTCTCGGACCACCATGGAATAAAAGTTGAGCTCAGTAATAACAGGAATCTGCATACTCATACAAAAATGTGGAAGTTAAATAACCTTATGCTGAATCATAGCTGGGTCAGAGATGAGATTAAGAAGGAAATTGCAAAATCTTTGGAACAAAACGACAATGAAGACATGCATTATCAGAACCTCTGGGATACAGCAAAGGCAGTCCTAAGAGGGAAATTTTTAACACTGCACGCCTTCCTCAAGGGAATGAAAAGAGTGGAAGTTAACAACTTAATGGGACATCTCAAGCAACTGGAAAAGGAAGAACATTCCAAACCCAAACCCAGTAGAAGAAAAAAAATAACCAAAATTAGAGCAGAATTAAAAGAAATTGAAAACAAAAGAATTATATACAGATCAATAAATCAAAGAGTTTTTTGAAAAGGTCAATAAAATAGATAAACCTGTGGCTACCCTAATCAGCAAAGTCTCTAATCTCATCAATTAGAAACAACAAAGACGAAATAACAACAGGCTCCTCAGAAATTCAAAAAATCCTGAATCAATATTTCAAAAAGCTTTATTATCAGAAATATGAAAATCTGAAGGAAATTGATCAATACTTGGAAGCACGTCACCGTCCAAGACTTAGCCAGAAAAAAGTGGAGTGTTGAACAGGCCAATATCAAGTTCTGAAATAGCATCAACCATACAAAATCTCCCTAAAAAAGAAAAGCCCATGACCAGATGTCTTCACATCAGAATTCTACCACACCCTTAAAGAGGAATTAGTACCTATATTACTCAACCTATTCCAAAATATATAAAAAGAAGGAAGACTACCTAACATGTTCTATGAAGCAAACATCACCCTGATCCCCAAACCAGGAAAAGACCCAACAAGAAAAGAAAATTATAGACCAATATCACTAATGAATATAGATGCAAAAATATTCAACAAGATTTTAACAAACAGAATCCAGCAACATATCAAAAAATTATACATCATGACCAAGTCAGTTTTGTCCCAGGGTCTAAAGAATGGTTCAATATACATAAATCTATAAGTATAATTCAGCACATAAACAAATTAAAAACAAAGACCATATGATTCTCTCAATTGATGCAGAAAATGCTGTTGATAATATCCAGCATCCCTTTATGATCAGAACACTTAAGAAAACTGGTATAGAAGAGACATTTCTTAAACTGATAGAGGCCAACTACAGCAAACCCACAGCCAATATCTTATTGAATGGAGTTAAATTGAAATCATTTCAACTCAGATCAGGAACCAGACAAGGCTGCCCATTGTCTCCACTGCTCTTTAATATTGTAATGGAAGTTTTAGCCACTGCAATTAGGGAAGAAAAGGCAATCAAGGGTATCCATATAGGGTCAGAACAGATCAAATTTTCACTCTTTGCAGATGATATGATGTATTATGATTGGATAACAACAGGAATTCTACTTCAAAACTCTTAGAAGTGATCAAGGAATACAGCAGCGTCTCGGGTTACAAAATCAACATTCACAAATTGGTAGCCTTTATATATACCAACAATAGTTAAGCTGAAAAAACAGTCAAGGACTCTATTCCGCTCACAGTAGTGCCAAAGAAGATGAAATATTTGGGAGTTTATCTAACAAAGGACATGAAAGATCTCTATAAAGAGAACTATAAAACTCTAAGAAAAGAAATAGCTGAAAATGTTAACAAATGGAAAAACATACCATGCTCAAGGCTGGGAAGAATCAACTTTATTAAAATGTCCATACTACCAAAAGCAATATACAATTTTAATGCAATCCCTATTAAAACTCCACTGTCATACTTTAAAGATCTTGAAAAAAATAATACTTCATTTTATATAGAATCAGAAAAAACCTCTAATAGACGAGACATTACTCAAAAATAAAAACAAAGCAGGAGGAATCACGTTACCGGACCTCAGACTATACTATAAATCAATAGTGATCAAAACAGCATGGTACTGGCACAAAACAGAGGTAGATGTCTAAAACAGAATAGAGAACCAAGGGATGAATCCAGCTACATACCATTATTTGATCTTTGACAAGCCAATTAAAAACTTTCAGTGGGGAAAGATTCCCTATTTAACAAATGGTGCTGGGTGAACTGGCTGCCAACCTGTAGAAGACTGAAACTGGACCCATATCTTTCACCATTAACTAAGATAGACTCTCACTGGATTAAAGATTTAAACTTAAGACATGAAACTACAAAAAATACTAGAAGAGAGTGCAGGGAAAACCCTTGAAGAAATTGGTCTGAGTGAGTATTTTATGAGGAGGACCCCTGGGGCAATTGAAGCAGCTTCAAAATTATACTACTGGACCTGATCAAACTAAAAAGCTTCTGCACAGCCAAGAACACAGTAAGGAAAGCAAGCAAACAGCCCTCAGAATGGGAGAAGATATTTGCAGGTTATGTCTCCAACAAATGTTTAATAACCAGAATCCACAGAGAACTCAAATGTATTAGGAAGAAAAGAACAAGTAATCACATCGCAGGCTGGGCAAGGGACTTGAAGAGAAACTTCTCTGAAGAAGATAGGCACACAGCCTACAGACATATGAAAAAATGCTCATCATTTTTAATCATCAAAGAAGTGCATATCAAAACTGCTTTGAGATAACATCTAATTCTAGTAAGATTAGCCCATATCACAAAATCCCAAGACCAGAGATTTTGGCATAGATGTGGAGAAAAGGTAACACTTCTTCACTGCTGGTGTGAATGTAAATTAATATATTCCTTTTGGAAAGATGTTTGGAGAACACGTAGAGATCTAAAAATAAATCTGCCATTCAATCCTACAATTCCTCTCCTAGGTATATACCCAGAAGACCCAAAATCACATTATAACAAAGATATTTGTACCAGAATGTTTATTGCAGCAAAATCATAATTGCTAATTCATGGAAAAAACCCAAGTGCCCTTCAGTCCACAAATGGATTAATAAATTGTTGTATATGTACACCATGGAATATTATGCAGCCTTAAAGAAAGATGGAGACTACCTCTTTCATGTTTACATGGATGGAGCTGGAACATATTCTTAGTAAAGTATCTCAAGAATGGAAGAAAAAGTATCCAATATACTCAGCCCTACTATGAAACTAATTTATGGCTTTCACATGAAAGCTATAACCCAGAATAGGGGTAAGGGGTATAGAGAGGGGAGGGAGGGGAGGAGGATGGGCAGAGGGAGGGTGATTGGTGAGATTTACACCTGCCGTGCATGTTACAAGGGTACATGTGAAACTTAGTAAATGTAGAATATAAATGTCTTAACACAATAACTAAGAAAATGCCAGGAAGGCTATGTTAACCATTGTGATGAAAATGTGTCAAATGGTCTATAAAACCAGTGTATGATGCCCCATGATTGCATTAATGTACACAGCTATGATTTAATATTAAAAAATAGAAAAAATAAAATAATATGTCTACATTAAAAGAAAACATTCTTTGAAAGTTGTTTGCTCTCATAAGTAATTTGAAACTTTTTGGTGTTTAATCTGATTCATCTAGCTAATTAGTTTAAAAGAATAACTGGACTAAAACTGACTTAGTAACCAGCTTGCTTCACTATTTTGGGGCCACATCTCTGAAAAGCAATACTCCCCTTTAGATAGTAGATTATGAAATTTGTCATAACCATTATTTACATAGTCTTACTCCATATATGAGCACTATTACACTTCAAAAATCAGGGTCTTGGTAAGATTAATTCATTTCTGAAGTTCATCTTGACCTTTCCCAATTGGTTTTTTGTGGTTCTATCACATACACAATTCTATTAATTTAAACATTTTTATCTTTCTATTTTGTTTAATTTTCACATAATGAGTTTATAAAATTTAATAAAGAAAATTTATTTCAATGCTTTATGAAATTCTCATTAAAACTACCTTTTGTTTCTACTTATATATTGTTTTCATTTGTTGAGTCTCCTTCTGTTGAATATTGGGCTTTTCCCTGTGGCTTCATTTATCTACAAAATATTTTCAACAAAATATACTGCAGAACAATTAGAATTGTTATAATGCAATTCATCTTCTGATTCACAAATAATATGAACATAAAGATTAACTCCTCCTTTAATAGCTTCCAAAAACCAAAACATTATAAATAACTGCAGTTGAAGCATTCATACATTTAATCCCATTCATTTTGGTGTGTTTTCATCACCACAATATAAATTAACCTCTCTTCAAGCTGGTGAAAAACATAGTTTTATTTTCTCTATCAAATGGTTGATTCTTCAAAATGTATTATCTTCCTTGGAGACATCCCTTGCTCCTCACCTCTCTAGAAACCCACTTTCTCACCCTCCCAGAATCCATTCCTGCTGTTGTACATCCACAATACATCCTGGATCCATCCTTGTCTTTCCCTCTGCAGTGTTACCATCCCAACATAGGAATCATACTTGCTCACTTGTGTTAATGCATAGGCTTCCTAACTGGATACCCCCAGCCCTGCCACCCCACGGTCCAACTCCATACTGAGCCCAGAGCAATCTTTTTGTAATCTGTGTTAGCTTCTGTTTTTCCCATGTTTGAACTCCTTTGATGGGTTCCCATAGTGCTCAACACAGAATTCATTGCTCTTACATGGTTGAAGCTCCCATCCCCTACAAGCTCCTCCTACTAACTTACCCTCTCTTGTGGCCCTTTCCCCTTTCTCTCTACACTGCACTAGAGGACTTAGGGTTCCTCCAGTCACCACGCTCATTCCCAACTCAGTGCCCTTGCCTATGCCATCCCTTCTGTCTGGAAAGCTCTTCCTTTGGATCTTTATATTGAACTGGCTTTTTCTTATCATTCAAGGATCAACTCCAATTTCACAACTTTCAAAAGGCTTTTTTGGACCCTCACCCTCTCACTCAAACTGTTTCATTTTCTCATAACCTTTATCACTGTCTGAAATGATCTTGCTTATTGATTTGTTTATTGGGTCAGTATTGGTCTCTCCTCCAAGTGAATGAAAGCTCCACAAAAGCAGGGCCTTATCTACTTTGTTCAACACTTTATCTTTCCCCAAGGCCTACCTAAGGTCAGGGTCTTATCATAACTTTCAAGAGCCTGAGCACTTTTGCCATCTGGGTTCTTTATTCCATAAGAAAATATTAAAAATTATATTTTATGATTCTACTTTACAAATGTATTTATATCACATAGTAAAGCTCTTCTGTGACCTCAAGTGAGTTTTTTTTTTTTCCTACTGATCTTAAAAAAGGGTTTAAACATTTTTGTGCACTATAAGCCCGTACCCCCTATACCTAATGGAAAAGTCACCCCGTGAACAGAGCAGGGCTGTGACAGCTACCCAGTGATTGGGCAGATGGAGTTGGTGATGGAACCTGTCTCCCTTCCCACTCAGCAGACCAGTAATCACTTGGAGTCCCATATTTGTAAACTGAGAGCATACAATCAGATGGCTTCTGTTCATTTTATCAACTTCTTTAAAGTTCTATGACAGTTATGTTCTCTGCTATTGTATTGGGCTTTTATTACATACATCCACTATCTTTTATTACTTTTGTGATTCCTCCAAGTTTTAATTTTATTGTAACTAGATTGTAGATTCCTGTAGGACTGGAATTTTATTGTATTCTTCCCTTAAATGCCCCCAGAGCCTACAACACATGTTCATTATTTGTCTGATTATACTTTTAAATTACCATATACATAAAGAATAGAGAAAAAGATAGTTTTAGTCAACATATGTGTGGGTGATGGTTCAGAGAGAATACCAATGGCTCGAAAGGAGGCAGCAGGAGTTGTGAAGCAATGCTTCTGGATCTTTCTCATGTCATGGCTTGACAGGAAATGGTCCCTCCAACGTTGCTAAATGAATGAGGCTGCATTAACGCAGGTGACTGTTCCAGGCCCTGCTGCACCATGTACCAGATCAATATCTCAGCATAACTTGATCTCATTTGTGACAGAACTTCTGAAAAAAACTTTGAGGTCTTCCATAGCTGCTGATAATGAATTACATGTATTAACCAATTTCCCAGCAAAGTGCAAGACATGGCTCCTATTGGCTGATGAGAGCCGCTTGTTAATCTTTAGGAATTTTGCCAGACAAGTGTTAAATACAATCATTATTCAAAATTAAATTATATGAACTTAAAAATAAATAAATTATATTTAAAACAAAGGTAATGTATTTTCAACACACCACATTTTACCATTATATATTTCTTACGTTCTTATTGTTAACTATGCTTCTGAAATGATTTATGTCTATGCATTTGTGTAATGGAAACACACATAATGGTCAGCTCTCCTGGACTCTATGCATAGTACTGTCATATTGTCACATTGGCAACTTGAAGTTGGCTGTGGTGGGAATATCCAATCATGGAAATTAGCAAATGCTAACAAGCAGGACTTTTTTTCCTCCTAAAGAGTCAGTTGTTAAATGTAACCACACTACTGCCCTTACCCCTCCTTCTCTCTCTCTCTCTTTCTCACTATCTGTCTCTCTCTCTCTCTCTCTCTCTCTCTCTCTCTCTGTATTTATATTGTCTCATCCCTTCTCTCTGTGAGCTATCACTCCCTCATAGCATGGTAGCTATAGGATAGTTAGGCTGTTTATAGTGGTTCAGGTTTCTAGCACAAGCATTTCCTCAAGCAATGTGTGATCACATTATCTTTTCAGACCCAGCTTCTGAAATCACACAGTGTGTGCTACGTTCTCTTGATTATAAAAAAAAAAGACACATATCTACCCACTTTCAAGTGGAGGGTAATTAGACTCTACCTCTTAATGTGAGAGTGTTGAGGTCTAGCATAGGGGATAGGAGAGATTGCTGTGGTCATCTTTGCAAAATACCATCTGACATAGATGAGTGAGAGCCAACACAGAATCTGGACCCTGGGCTACTTCACGTGAAAACTTTATTTGCTCCACTGCACCACACACTATTCCTAAGGTTTCATGTGAGTGAAAAAGTAGTAGTGAAAAGTACCTCAAGGAGGTAGGCTTCTCAGAAAAATGCAAATGATGCACAATGAGTTAGTTATTAGTGTGAAGTTTTAATTCCTTCTCCTTAGAGATCTGGTAAAACCTCTTAGCCTAATACATGTATGAAAAAGATAATGCTTTCTTTTTGCTTGCCTTTTTAATGGATTTTTCTTCTGTGTGTCTTCAGCTAGTCTTACTCAAAGCTATTCTGTGCTAGGATATTGCATTCCTAGTATTGATAATTTCATTGTTTGCAGAAAATTGTGAGTTCTTCCAATGCTCTTGCTCAGGGTTCACCTTTGGTATTGCAAAGGAGGCCTAGCTTCCCTGCAAAACAGTTTGCAAAATGCCTGCTACTACTGTTTATTACTAGAGAGTAATAACCAATTGTTATGATTACTTCACCCTTTTATATTTGCTTGGCCATCTATATTGGTTCCCTATCTCTGCGTCTATGGCTTGGTATGACCATTTTGTTTTTCCTCTACTCAAAGGAAAGCTTTTATACTATATGCCCCTATTGGGTAAAGCAACTTTCTCAAGGGTTCTTAAGCTGAACACAAAACCCCACTCAGCAGAAACTCAAATATCTTGTCACATCCTATAATACGACAAATACTTGCATCCCCATAATGCACTTCAGCAAAACTATAGTAACTTCTTGCCCTAAAATATGTGAGGACATATAGAGGAGTGGTCCCTAGACCAAGACACTTAGAATACCACATGAAGTGCTAGAGAGAGATGGGCAAGGAAGCAAGGCACAAGCATGAAAGAACCTAATACTGGCCACTTACAAGGTTAATAAGGAAAAGAGTGCAATTCAGAACATGACATGGAAGCCCAGTGGTCAATCTGGTTCCATTCATTCACCGTTAGTAGGACCAATCAGAACAGCAGAGAAAGAGAGACAACTTTGACTGTTAAGTACTGAGAACCACACACCCTTGGATTTCTAATCTTGATTCCACCCCAATTTGCCTGAGTAAGTTTATTTCTATTGGCCATTATTTATCATCTATAAAACCTAGGTAATAATAATCCACTTTTTAATAATTGCTTTGAAAGCCTCAGGGTCTGGCAATAACTACAGAATAATTAATATTTCTTTCTTCTTCCTCCTCTAGTTTTCTCTTGCCTCCTCTCAGGATGAATCTAAGCAGCGGGTTGCAATTGAGCCTGTGGTGGGAGGCTCAACCAACCAGTTGTGCTGGGGGATGCTGAGGAGGGCAGCCGCAGAGGCTGACATATTCAGCCATCACAGAGGGTGGATGGGGAACACTGCCAATAACAGCTGTGAGCAGAAGCTGGATAGTTACATGTATAAAAACTTCTAACATATATTGCCAAAATTATGTAAAGATGTGCAAGAAAAATACAAGCAGTAGTTACAAACTAGAAACGTTCTGCAATGTATCTTGATAAGGATCTGGTTAATTAAATTATGGAAGCCATGTAATAGGATGCTATACATCATTTAAAAAGCATGAAGAGGAACTGTATGTGCTGATGGAAATGTCTCCAAAATATGGTGTCAAATGGAAAAGCAAGCTGCCGTCATGATGTGAGATAATTGTGCTTGTGCTGTACATCCGAGTGTGTGTGTGTGTGTGTGGCATGTTTATTTAAGAATACACTTAGCCCTCCATTTCTGTGAACTCGGTGTGCACAGATTCAAGCAACTTGGGATCTAAAATATAAAAAAGAAAAACAGTAAGAGATAACAATACAAAAAATACAAATAAAAAACCCAAGACAGTGTAGTAACTATTTACATAGAATTTATTATACATGATATTGTATTAAATTATATTGAATTGTATTAAGTTTAATACAGTTTAAATTTAAATTTATACAATTTAATATGATTAAATATTTAGGATGTATTTAGGTTATATCCAAATGCTATGCAATTTTACTTCAGAAACTTGAGCAACCATGGCTTTTGCTATCTGAAGGAGTCCTGGAAGCAATCCTTTGTGGATACTGAGAGAGGACTGTATATATGATGGAATATATGTACAAAATTTCTAGATACACAGAAACTGGTGATGAAGATGATTTTTTTGAAAGAAGTGAGAATGACAGACATGCAGGGAGGAAGCTACTTTCATTTCTTCACCCTTTTGTACTGCTTAATCTTAAAAAACTTAAAAGCATATGTTACTTTCGTAATGAAAATAAAAAAAATTATAATGGTTTTTTAAAGTACATAACAGAGAGAGACAAGAAAAACACCCTAACATTGCAAGAGGTACTTAAGAAATTAAAATCTCTCTGGGATGTTTTATGCTCTGAGTTTGCAGTAGAAATTTCTTAGAATATGATTAACATTTCTGCCAAATAGGCAGGAAATAGGACAGTGAAAATCATGTAAATGACCCAGAGGATGCCACAGGTGGGATGTTTAGAGGAAATGTCTGGATATTTGTTCATTCTCATGTTAGTGGTGCAGCCCTAGCTGCCCATTAGAATTACCTTCTGAGCTTTACTAAAATACCAAGACTCATACCCAGATATTCTGATTTAATGAGTCTGGGGAGTCATCAGGCATGACTACATTTTAAAAGTTCCCCAGGTAATTCCTGTGTAACCAGGGTAGAAAACTTCTGCTTCTAACACTGCTTAAAACCTTCAGGATGCAGGACAAGCAATTCTAGACAACCTACTACATGCCAAGAACTGTGCTGGGTGTGAGCCCTGCGAATGTGACACGACTGAACAACATTTAGGCTAAGGGACAGGGACATTAGGGCTTGACATATTTTAACTTTCCTGTAACTGTGAAATTTGTGGATGACAAATAAGGAGTAGTATATAAAATAATAATCCTGTTTTCAATAGTAGGTAAGTAAAAAAAAGTAGGTGCAGCAGTTCCTATGTTAACTTAAAAAAAAAAATACCTTTTACATAATGATAACAATTGTTAGAAGAGGTTGCCTAGTGTCTGAATCATTTCATCCAAAGTGTGATCCATGGGCAAAGGAAATTATTATCACTGCAAGAGTGTTTGAAATGCAGAAGCTCTGGCTCCAGTCAGACCTGTTAAATCAGAATCAGCGCCAAACAAGATCTCCAGGTGATTCACATTAAAGCTTGAGAAGCACTGTATTTCGAAAAGAATTTTTTCTCTCTCTTTTTTGTGTGTGTATTTCTAAAAGAATTTTAAATCCTTTAGACCTTCTTGGCCAAATTCATCCTATTTTACTGACATTAACTACATATCTGGTTATAATGAAATTGAGTAACTTCCTTTACAGAGAATCAAGAATGACTTACAGTCTAACTACTTCTGTAACAACAACATTAATAAATTACACTTTTCAAAATATCATTATAGAAGAGATTTGAATAATCTTTAAAGTTAGTCATCATGGAGCTATGTAATAATTATAATAAAAGGTGAAGTTGATTAATAATTCATGAGCCAGCCAATCATGGATATTTCATTTCACATACACATAGATGTAATGTTAGTCTGTATACTAATTTAATCTATTGTTATATTCAGAAACCTTGCAGTGAAATATTTCAGACCCTGAAAAGCAGCCAAGAGGAACCTTTTGTTTAAATGGCAATTAACATTAGTAAAAATAGTTTATATAAAAACAGGGTAGAACTTTTCAATACAGAAAGTGTGCAAATCCACATTGTCCAGCCTCCAAGTGGATCTTATCTTTCCTGAATAATGCCAAAGTAGAAAATAAGTCCGAAATGAAAAAGACTTTTCACCATCTATCATAAGATGACATTTAATCCATCTCCTTACTTTAAGACTGATTAAACTTCAGATGGAATTCACTTAAGAGATGTATATTAGCACAATATATCCCCATAGCATATCTCTTTCAATTACAAGGCTTCTTCCCAATAATCTGTGTTAGTTTCCATGTTGGACTTTGGACTTGACTCAAGCAATTTTTGTTGGCCACAGTCATTACTCTGACCAGGTAGAATCAGTCTTTTCTTATTACTGCTAAGGAATGATAGAAAACTATCCACTGTCCACAGAAATTAAATATTTTCAGCATGGTTTGACCTATGAGACTGTATTTATATCCCAAAAATATTAAAACAGGAACTCTACCATGGTGAATATAAATAATTTAATAGTAGGTCTCCAACCAAGTTTTTGAATATGCTTTTATGGTTGTTAGCGCCTGTAGAAGAGATGGTTGGATCTGGCATTTGGATTCAGCCAGTCCCACTGTCTTTTTTAGTTTTGTGTGTAGTTAACAGGTCAAATTCATTAAAAACTGAAGAATTAGAAAAAGTGAAAAAATAAATGGTGCAGGAAGACAAGGCCCAATGGAGAGAATGAACACCCAAACACCATGTTTAAAAGAGGAAGAGCTTTATTTCAGCCCATGAAGCAATGGCACAGAAGAATTCAAAATGGCTGTACTCCCCAATGGGTTCAGTCTTCTCTTTTTTATACCCAGTCAAAAAGTTCTGACCCATGGGCACCTTTCTCATTGGTCAGTTTGAATCAAGCTGCAGAAGTGGGCTCCAACTTTTACAGAACCACAGGCTTTTGTGGCAAGCAAGTTTCCAGGGCCTAGGAAGTTAAGGGTCTACAAATTCCTAAGAGCTGAATCACCACAGGCAGGACTTTGCAGGTGTATCCTTGGGGTCTCCTTGAGAAGACCTCTGTTCTCTTAGACCTTACTTTTTCCAGGTATTCTCTTTCATAAATAGACCTATCTGACAAGTGGCAACCTAAAGAAGAGGAACTGAGGCACAATTAGTATAAGCAGAGGGTAGAAAATTTGAGGACTGTAACCTAGGAAAGATGCAAAAAGCTCTGACTATATACTCTGATTAGCAGCAATTACAAGTTGGGTTTCTAAAGGAAAAAGAAAAGGCAGTTTCTAAACTTGTTTACCAAGTTGGCATTAAACTGATGTAAACTATTGACTGACTTTGTATCACAGATTGGTCTTTATATCACAAATTCCGAGAAAATGAAGGTAATGCATTGTCACGTTGTACAAGGTGTGGTAGCATCTTAGGAAATTTGCCAGTTAGTCTGGAAACTACTTAGAAGGAGAAAATGAACAAAATGCCTTTAAATAATTGCCCCCAGGTTCATGGATGGGGTGAGGTAGTGGGGCTGTGGTCAGTGACTAAGGTCTCATACTGATGTCTCTCTGAGCTTCATAAATTCTGCAGACCTCACATTCTTCAGATCCCTTGAGCTACTTTTATTTCCTCACAAAAAGGGTTTAAAAGAAAATAAAACACATTAAATTCCCATTGCCTAGCAAAGGCATTACTCATCTAAGTGGAAAGTGTAAAAGATGACAAAATTTTATCCAATATTAATACTCTCACACAAACAAATGTATGCATCTTTAAAAAGAGTAAATGTAGATTTCAGATATCTACAAATACTTGATTTTCCATTAAAAAAAAAAAAAGAGTGAATTACTGAGTAACTGGCATGGATATGTTGGGGAAATACAATTAAAGAAGTAAAAAAATCTCCCAGCCCAGAAAACCTCTCTTCAAAGGCAGTAGAGAAAGAAAACCCTCTTATTAACAAGTGAGCATCAAATCAGAAGTGCTGCCCATCACAGGCAATTCTCCAAGAGATTGCAAAGACAGCAAGGAATCTCTCTGTTGTAGTTCATTTTGCTCTGCTATAAAGGAAATACATAACACTGGGTAATTTATAAATACAAATAGTTCATTTGGCTCACTGTTCTGTAGGCTGTCCACAAAGCTTGGCACCAGAGTCTTCTTCTGGTGGGGGCTTCATGGAGCTTCCAACCAAGGTAGAAGATGTAGGGGAAGCAGGTGTGTCATGTCACACGGAGAAAGCAGGGACAAGAGAGGGAAGAGGTGGTGCCAGGCTGTTTTAACAAGCAACTCACATGTGAACTGGAAGAACCAAGTGTCTTATTTTTAATTTGCATTTGTCCTTTCAGGAAGAATAACACATGCAGAAAGTCTACTTTTCCCATCTGCCCAAAGGAACAAGAACATCCAAGTAGGGATATAAGCAACATCTATTGAGTTTATGGATTTGCTATGTTTGGATCAAGCCACTTAAATATCCTGGGCCTTAATTTTTTTTATCCATAAAAAAATTTATTAAGTGTATTAAGAATGCTTAGCCCATGGGGTTGTTGCTGAGATTAAATGAAATATAAAAATTTAAATGCATTTTGAAGTGATTCACAAACTGTGAATTTCTGTACCAGTAGAGCAGTTGCCCATAATTTTGTGCTTTCAGAGAGCCTAGGATAGCCTCCTCTCAAGGCCCTTCCAACACTTCTTCATGTGCAAGGTGCTATTACCAGAGACCGATTCTTTATATCTTGAAAATACAAATGTTCTCAGATAACTAACATATTAGCGTCATGTCCAATTTAACGAGATTGTGCTTACACCCTGCCTGCTCTAGATAGCAGCTATATTGGAGGACAGTGCGAAGTTTAAAGAGATCAAAGGCTCACTGGAATCTCCAATTGGAAGGAGAAGGGAAATGGAAGAATTGGATAGAATATAGCACGAGGTCTATTTCCCAATTCTTGTCAGAGCTCTCCCTATACCAAGGTCATGTAGAAAGGAATGATGCAAGTTCTTACTGTTCAATCATTCTGGCAGGAGATTGCTTCCTACTTTCAGGAGAAGATACAAGACACACATT
Source organism: Loris lydekkerianus (assembly GCA_963574355.1). Classification (NCBI taxonomy): domain Eukaryota; kingdom Metazoa; phylum Chordata; class Mammalia; order Primates; family Lorisidae; genus Loris; species Loris lydekkerianus. The sequence continues at coordinate 14,314 of CAUYPK010017221.1, forward strand.
CAGAACATTCTCATAGTTCAAATTCTCTCTGTCTAAATTACAAAGGGTTGCATTTCCATTGTGTCTAACTTCTGATATTTGAGTTCCTCAAGGAGGGACACAATTATGACACCATGTATGAAAGGGGAACCAAAAGATTATCTAATACTCAGGAAACAATGTTGTTCCCATTTTGTTAGGCTTAACAAAAGAATATCATACATCATTTTTTTCACAGATGTGTGGCTTACTAAGAGTCTCTTTTTCAGAAATACTCAAAAACTTTGTGCATCATGGTTTGAGCTTCTTTCTATGAATATACCTCATAAAAGTAAAGCCCTCATCCGAAGCCAAGCAGCTCAAGGTAAGAAGTAAATTTAGATCGAGGGTGTTCTGGCATAAAGCTCTCAACCAAAACACACTAAGAAAGTTCACCAGGAAGTGGAAAACTTGCTGTCATAAAGAGCAGAGGCAACTACTTAATGACACTGTAATCTGATTGCTGTAGGTTTTATTACTTAGGGGGCTGTCAGCGTCAGGCTTTGCTGTGACTCATTGGGTCATTATGGCTAATATGCAGCACACTATATATATGTACGTACTAGTACATGCATGCTAATTCTTGCGGGGGTAAAGAGAAACTATAAATAAATGGCCCTGATTGGCAATCTATAAAAAGAAAGATATATATATATATCTGAGATTAAAAATAATAAGTAAATGATAATAGCTGTCATCTATACATATCCAAGGGATCTGGCATATATTAATTCATTCAATTCTTATAGCATACCTATGACATAGATACTATTATAATCTCATTTTAAAGATGAGCTAACTAAAACTCAGAGAGGTCAAGTAATTGTCCTGAGATTCAAACTCAGGCAGTCTAGCTCAAGAATCCAATCTGATGTATGTCTTTTCAGAGATCTTATAAGCAGAACTTCTGCTATAAATCTAATATTTATTTCCCAGCTAACTTCACTTCTCTGCTCCAGGTGTTTCAGAGAATAAGTCTTTTTTATTCCACAGCATTTAAAGAGCTATCTTTTCTAGCTCTATATGTTGTTCATCCACACAAGTGAAGATATACACACAATTGGTAGTTTACTTTATCTGCACAATGGAATACAAAGAAAATTTGATATTTTATCTACCTGAAATTTATTGACCTTATGATAGTTTTAAAATAATATCATCATATTACATTAGATATATTACCTTATGGTAGTTTTTTGTGATAGTAACTTTGTCTTAAAATGCTTTTGAGACTGCCAAAATACCACCACACTGATGCAAACAATTAGATTAACAAATCAGGTTCAAGGGGATTATATCTTCCTTATGAAATTAACTCCATGTGAAATGATACTAAAAATAACTAATAATTAAAATTATTGTTATTGCTCCATCATTAAAATTATTTTTCTTTTAAAATGTTTATGTTAAGTTATTTATCTTTTTCTGTGAAGGATTCATTTGTAGTAAAATGTGTGTTTGTTTTACTTTGACCTTCAATACTCTACTATGTTGCTGGGACAATACAACACTGTTTTAACAGTTTAAAGTGGGGAAAAAAAAAAAGATCTTCTAAATGTAGACTTGGAAATCTTCATTTTTAAAAATTCATCATTCATTTAAGATTAGTCCATTTGTGTTGCATGACAGAAACCTGAGACTGGGAAATTCATAAGGAATAGAAATTTGTTTTTCACAGTTCTAGAGGTGATGTCTAAGACCAAGGCACCGGCATCTAGTGAGGACCTCCCTGCTGCATTCTCATGCCCTGGAGGAGAAGGTCAAGGGCATAAGCTAGCTGAACAATGAGTGGAGCCTCTTTTATGAGGTTCTTAGTGTCATTAATGGGCGAAGGAACTCTCCTGGCCTAATCATGGGATATTATCACATTGGCAACACCTGTATCATGGGGGACATGTTCAAACCACAGCAAGGAATACAAGGGGTCATCTTCATCCAACTAACGCAATTTACTCTTCAAATGAGAAACTAAACAAGGATGTCTGCTTGTGCTACCCCTCTTCAGTATTGATCTAGAAGCCCAAGGCACTAGGATAAGACAAGAAGAATAAGTGAAATAATTCTATGAAAAGCAAAAGATAGAAGACATCACTTCCTAATGATATGATTTTCATCCTAGATAATCCAAGACTGTATACTTTCCTAAATTTTATCACCTTGTCCGTGGTATCACAATTTGCATTTTCCAGAAGACTTCCTCAATTTTATCTCCTATCACAATTTTAATTTACAGGTGCTTTTTCTTCTCTGATTATTTCCCTTTTCAAATCACCCTGCTCTTCTTTCATAACTGCAATTATTTCTTATTTTGTTGGTAATACTAATTTACTATTTTCTTATTCTCCTTGTATCTTTCTATTTCCTATATATTTCCCTGTATTTATTTATTTAATTTTATTTTATTTATTTATTTATTTATTTTGCAGTTTTTGGCCAGGGCTGGGTTTGAACCTGCCACCTTCGGCATATGGGGCTGGTGCCCTACCCCTTTGAGCCACAGGCACCACCCACCCTGTATTTTTTTTTTTTTTTTTTTTTTTTTTGAGACAGAGTGTCACTTTGTCACAGTTGCTAGAGTGCTATGGTGTCATAGCTCACAGCAACCTCCAACTCTTCAGGCTTGAACTGAAGTAGCTGGGACTACAGGTGCCTGCCACAATATCCGACTGTTTTTTTAGAGATGGGGTCTAACTCTTGCTCAGGCTGGCCTCAAACCTGTGAGCTCAGGGCAATCCACCTACCTCAGCCTCCCAGAGTGCTAGGATTATAAGCATAAGCCATCGTGCCAGACCATTTCCCTGTATTCTTTATGGTAGAGGCTTCCTTACAAGGTGATCCTTGATGGAACCATTCATATTTAAACATGCTAATTGGAAGCCGCCTGAATGGGCACAGAATTTGTTTAATTGTGGACTTCATTGCAGGTTGACAAGTCAGGAACATTCCAAAGGTAAATCTCTGAAGATTTTTCTCTTGGACCCAGCTCTTCCCTCACATTTCTGTTTGAGAATAATATGACCTCTAGAAAAAAAATGGATACTAAGCAGGAGAGGGGAACTGAGACACTCCTCATGCTATATGCAGACTCTCACTCAACATCCTGTTGTCTTGATGTACCTCCACCCTGCCCACAGCTGCACCAGGTCACACTAAGAACTTACCACGCCTGGTTCAGCTTCTCCAGAATAGACAACAACTCCACTTATTGCACAGGTTAGAGGAGGTTCTTTATAGACTGTCTATTCTCCCAAAATTGACAGCTCTCCTTTACTATTTTCTCCTTTCCATTTTAATCAAATCTGGGTTTAAGGAGGCAGTGGTGATAAATGCCTTTGTCAGTCTACCATGTTTACTAGAAGTCCAATCTCGAACATCAATCCAAGCAGACAATTTCCAGTTCTCTCCTGGCAGTATTTGCTCAGTAGAGATAGATAGGTTATAAGTTTTGCAATAACAGAGGCTCAAATCCACAATATTACGAAGTGACCTGGAATGAAAGATGCTGCACCAGAAGTGTTAAAATCTGAGAAGCTGCTGCCGCCCTAGCAAAAACTCTGGCATTTTAGATAATAAGCCTATTCAAACATTTTAAGAAATAGGTCCAGAAAGAGAATTTCAAGATCATGTATTCTTGATCTCTTTTTTTTTTATTGTTAAATCATAGCTGTATACATTAGTACAATCGCCTGTACCCATTCTAAGATGCACCATAGATGTGGCCCCACCCATTACCCTCCCTCCACCAAAACCTTCCCCATCCCTAACCCTTCCTTGGCCCTTTACCCATAGTCTTGTGGTATAGTTGGGTTATAGCCTTCATGTGAAAGCTATAATTTAGCTTCATAGTAGGGCTGAGTACATCACTGGGCTGTTCATGAAAATCCCATCTTGGAAGACACAGGTAATAAGTGAAAGAAAAAGTTCATTAATATTAACTACTAAACCTGAAAAAAAATAATAATAATAAGTACTAAACCTGAAATGAGGAGCAGGAAGGATTTGGTCACAAAATTTTTTAAGTCTGAGATCCTAGAAACAAGAGTCAGGTAGTTCACAAGTCTAAAGAACCTTCTCCTTCCTAATCTAGCCTCATAACCAGAGAAGTCTGTTATTTCAGACAACGGGCTGGCAGCTCCTGGGACTTCCATTCCATCCTTTCTACGGCATCTCAGAGATCCCAGACCCTGCAACTCAGCTTGGTGTGTGCCCTGAGTGTGGGTCTTTCGGAGCGCACCAGTGGGCAACAGCAGCCGCAGACGGCCACATCACCACTCACCACAGCCAAGGAAGATGCAGCAACAGTCACGCCTTTCTTGAACCTTTTGTGGGAAGCTATGAATCAGATGCATTTGTGGTCTCCTGGGACAATGGGGAAGCTGTTTGTAATCCCAGTCCACTAACCCATGCAAACAATCAGCATCTCCTCAATTGTGATCAAAAATTTGTTTAAAGAGATTAACTTTAAAAAGAGACATTGATGCGATGTTCGTAAATCAATGAGCTAACTATTAGTCCTCATAAGTGTTATAAAATCAGTTAATGATGCTTTCTGGGGTAAACATATTTTTAAATCATTAACTCCCTTTCCTATAGGTTCTTTTGAAATGCCCCAGCCAACACATCACAACACACAACATTCATTTACTACACAATCATGTGAAAAAAATAAGGAGATATTAGGAATTCAAAACTGCTGCCAAATTCTGAATCCTAGCAGGCTGCAGTCCCCTGGAAACTCTAGATCAAGGGACATCAGTGGTTCTCACCCCTCAGAAGACATCAGAATCACCAGCAGGTCTGAGGGAGACACAGGTTGCTGGGCCCCAGCCCAGAGCTGACGAGCAGCAGACATGTGGTTGGTTGAGAACTCAGATTGCTGCACAAACTTAGAGATATAGATGCTACTGGTCCAAGGACGGGACTTGGAGAACCATTGGTCTAGAGAAGGGGTCTGCAAACTTTCTGTTAAGGGCCAAATAAATCTTTCTACTTTGGAGCCTACATCTGTGGCGACTTCTCTGTTGCAACTTCTTAGCTCTCGCATTACAGCACAAAAGCAGCTAAAGCCCGTCCATCAACACATGGCGAGACTGTGCCCCACTAACACTTTATTTACTTCAGTCTTTAGCCCGAGTTTACTGACCCCCTGCTAGAGAGAATGAGGAACTCTCGTCAGAAGACTCGCTCTGCCTCTGGGGCATGAACAACTGAAAGGGACAAAGTGTATGTAGCCTCTCCTACCCCAGGCTTCTTCCCAAAGGATGTTGCTGGCCTATAACATGAAGCAGAAGTGCCTTGGCACCATCTTTCAAAATACGTCCCAAGGAACTGTCTTGAAACAACAGAGCATCTTAACACTGGAAAGCTTCAGAAACGGGGGTGTTATTCATTCAGCATTTCAGATCGTTTTAGAGGGAGAATGCCAGAAGCTCACCTCTGTCACTTGTCACCATGTACAGTTTTGGCCTCCAACAGATAAGCTGGTGATAAGCTCTGAGAAAGCTGGAGCTTTATCTTCATGTTCTAGAAAAGTGCCTGGCATAGAGAAGTGCTAAAAAAATATTTTGTTGAATAAAAGGAAAGCTATGCAATGGATAAATCCCTGTCTAGCCTTGAGATTTCTGGATTTGCCCTCAGGGTCTAGTAGCCAACTATGCCCCCAATTGTACAAACAATCCTCCCAGAATAGGACCTAGGGAGGGAGGCTCCAGATCAGTGCGTGTCGACCAGCCCTGCCCCGCTTGATGAGGACAGAGTTCCTTTCAGTCTCTAAGCAACAGTAGCAGCAACAGCTTGCTGCTTGGAACCTCAAGGACCATTTGGCTCTCCAGGCACCTAAATGGAAATTGGAAAAGTTGGAAACAGACACCAGGGAGCCTGGGATCAAAGCAAAGGGCCTAGGAATGTTGAGGGAAACAGAGTGACCAAAGCCTTGATGGAACCAGACAGACTTCTGGTATCAGACAGGCCAGCAAGGTAGTTGGTTGCAGAGGGGTGGAGATGGGCAGGGGACCAGGAGGTGGGGCAGTAGGTAGGGCAGCATGATGGATCCCTTAGAGTGGAAGTGACCTAAATGTCCCTTGGCAGACGAATGGATCCAGAAAATGCAGTGTATGCACAATGGAATAGTATTCAGCCTTGCAGAAAATGAAACACTGTCATCTGCAAAAACGTGGATGGACCAGGAAGACACCGAGCAAAGTGAAATAAACCAGACACAGAAAGACAAATACTGCGTAATTCCCTCTACATGAGCAAACTAAAATAATCGCTCTCATAAAAAAGTAAAATGGTGGTCCCTAGCAGGTGAGGAAGAGAGAAGGGGAAGTTGGTGATCCTCAGATAGAAAGCTTCAGTTACATGAGACAAGTGTATTCTGGAGATCTGCATCGTGAAATTACGACATTGCAACACAGCACCCGTGGTTAACAATACTGAGTGTGCACTGAACCATCTGTTAAGAGGGTAGGTCTCACATTAAGTGCTCTCAACACAATGATACAGAAAAATCCACCAGAGGCACTGCTTTCTGTTGATGTGCTATTTGCAAGTTAGCAAGGAGAAAAACCAGAAGCTGAGATCTGAAAATACTCCAACCAGCTAGAAAATTTATCTGAGATAAAATCAGTGGTGATGAGCTAAGTAAAGGCCAGTGGGGTCACTTTGTAGCTTACGTCATTTATGAACACTATTCCCTACACGGGGTAAGTCTAGGAACTGACGCGATTCTCTTAGACATGTTTTACAACTTGGAGTTACACAAGGTTTGGGTTACAAGAGTTCATGCCTGATGGGTAGAGACAGGCTCTGGGACAGAACTCTTTGATAACAGGAATGTCTTTATCTCTTAACATCAGATTTTAGAACCTGCCACAATGGTGCACGTCTATGATCCAAGCACTCTGGGAGGCCAAGATGGGAGGATCTCTTGAGCTCAGGAATTCAAGACCACCCTGAGCAAGAGTGAAACCCCCGTCTCTACTAAAATTAGAACAATTAGCCGGGAATGGGGGGAGGGGCACGTAGTCCCAGCTACTCGGGAGGCTGAGGCAGGAGAACTGCTTGAACCTAGGAGTTGGAGATTGCTGTGGCACTCCAGTCTGGGCAAAAGAAAAAAAACTTTTTTTTAAGAACAGACTGACAGGGAAGACAGTAACTTCTGACCTTCTGGACTGATGACAAGGCTTCTTTCTTAGCTCACCGGGTTATAAATGTTCTTTCCACTTCTGCTTCTTTATCCACATCCAGGAAGGTCATTTACTGCAAAGTTAAAAGAAGTTAAGGCCCAAGAACACTGCATGCTCTCGGAGTCAGATCTCGAACGGAAAGGCAGGCAAGTGGGAAGGCAGAGCTGAGCATGTGAGGCAGGGCTCCCAGAGAAACAAAGCCTACGGGACATGTGTGGTGCCCAGACAGAGAGAATCAGAGAGATTGAACTTAAGGAACCGGCTCACGAGACTGTGGAGGTCACAGTCAGAGTCAGTCCTTTTCCTCTGAAGGCCTTCAGCTAATTGACTGAGGCCCCAGGAGTCCTCTCCTTAATTCTATGAGTCCGGCCCACATTCCATAAATATTGCAATAAAAACTCAAGAGTTCATTTCTCTTTCTGGAAAAGAATGAGAAGAGAAAGGAATAACAACATTGTTAAGTGATAAGCTACATCCAGACTAAGGCTGGCCCAGCATATTATTAACATCCCCCAATATTTGTGCTGAGCAACGTAGGATCAAGCTGCACCTTCCCTCAGTTTGCATGGAATGCTTCAGCGCACTTCCTCATCCAAACGCCTGGTAGTTCTTTGCTAAGGCAATGAGTGGCTGGGTTGCGAGTCTCCAGTGAGCTACTGAAACTGTTTATTTTCCTTTATTTCTTCCATGTCCAAAGGTAGTTTATTAATTTGTGTCAGGGAAAAGTTCCTGAACCATGACACAGAGGGTCCCTCCAAATGTAAAGGATGGCTTTGGGATTGTTCTCATCCGGATTAACAGCAATTGTACTTCCCACGCTCAGAACTTTTTTTAAATTGAGAAAGTACAAAACTGGCTTTTCTGAAAATACTGGGAGGACTGGGATCCGACAGAAGTCATTATTTACAACCGTCCCCAGCCTGCAAAGTCACACACAGATACTTCAGCCTGAACGGAATGTGATTCATGCTGGTAGGACTGTTGAGAAGCGGTGACTTGCTTTTTTCTTTGGACATTACCCTGTTTTTTAGCTTTTCCAAAGCATACTGTTTTTGAATTTTTATTTTTGTATTTTTGAAAAGGGTGTTCATAAGAAGTACTTCCCCCTCAAAGTAGTCAAAACATCCATATGGCCTATTGAGAAATGTGCAGCTTTGCAGGAAAAATAAGCCAACAATCTTCTGTTTGAGATCTTTGGCCACTCCTTACTTAAAAGCCTGTGAAAACAGCTCTTTTGAAAAGTGGTGTCTATCTTTCATAAGAAAGTGTGAGTAAATATAAATTGGTTTCATAGAATTTCTGAGTACATTGGATACTTTTTCCTCCATTCTTGAGATACTTTACTCAGGAGAATATGTTCCAGGTCCCTCCATGTAAACATAAAAGAGGTAAAGTCTCCATCTTTTTTAAGACTGCATAGTATTCCATGGTATACATATACCACAATTTATTAATCCATTCATGGGTTGGTGGGCACTTGGGCCTACTCCATGACATGGCTATTATGAATTGAGTTACCATGAATAATCTGGTGCAAATATCTCTTTTGTAAAGTGATTTTTAAGTAAATGAGGCAAAAGCTGTATTAATTAGTTTGATGTAAGCACTCCAAATTGCATTAAAAAATCAACAATTTTGTACCCCACATATGCATAAATGTATTCATGATCTATGTGTATATGACTTAATTTAAAAAAATAAAAAGTGGTGTCATTAACACTATCAAAACTCCATGAGGGCCGACCCCCCTTTATGGAGGTCAGACGGCATAGCAGAAGGGCTGAATGGATCCAGAAACAGCTGTGGAGCATGGAAGCCCAGAGTGTGGAGGCTGCCACTGTCCCTGGAGTGGACAAAGCCATGCACCCTCCCATCTGAAGGGGCTGCCCAGTGTCTGAGGTTGCCTGGATGAGGGGACATAAAAGTGTCCCCTGCTGACCCAGGCCACCTCTGGCGTGATACCAGCTTGGCTTACAGCGCCCGCCCATGCAGGCTGACAACCCCACTCCCTACAGGGTGGTGGTGGTTTATTAGTCCAAGTCCTTTTTAATTCTTCATCTTAAACCAGTAAGTGTCTAAGGAGTGATCAAAAACACCAGGTCTCAAATAGTGGCCTGGGGACCCCTGGAGATTCCCTACATGCATTCAGCAGGTCTGGGAGGTCAAAACTGTACTTCTGACACCACTAAGATGTTCTTTGCTGTTTCCCACCCTCATCCCCTCTACAGTGCACAGTGAGTTCATTCAGGGGCTACATCATGGGCTACGGCAGAAACTGAACACAGAGGTAGGGGTGAGAGTCCCCCTGCCTTCTGCCAGCCAGCCTTAAGGCAGCCCCTCCTGGCCCTGCGTCAGCCTGGAGCACTCACCATCTGGGGACAGAGGGCTGCAGTCCCCCACCTCAGGGCTCCTCATCAGCTGGTCCCCACCTCCTGCTTCCTGCCAGCTGGAATGGCTCACACCCCACCCCTGCTCAGTGTCACCTGCTCGGTGTCACCCACAAACCAGCGAGAGTCTCTTATAGTCCTAGCGCATTCATAGATTCTGCCATATATTGTGTGTTCACTTTGGTGTTTCTCAAATCTCTAAAAAGTCATGGGTTTCGAGCAGACTTGCATTTAGTTCTTTAAAGTTTACAAAGCATTTTCAACATGCTGTCACATACTTCTTGTAGACATTCTAGAGGGGCTCCTTACCATCCCCATTTTAAGATGAGGTGCAAAGCTCAAAGAGAATGGAGTTTTCCTGAGGCAACACAAGTGATGTACTGTTGGGCTGGGTCTCACACTGAGGGCTCCAGACTTCCAGAGTCTCGTGCTCCTGAAACTATCTGTCTGCCCTTCTGCTCTTTGTTTCTTTCTAAACATGACATTTTCACACACAAAGAACATTTTGAAAGGTTTTTATACATTTTTTAGGGGCAAAAGAGCAAAATAATGTCCCAATTCACTAAATCCTGGATAGATTCTTAAAAAAAAAAAAAAAAAAAAAAAGGGTTAAAAAATGTTGCTTTTCAATTTCAAATTTAAGGCTCCTTTGAGATTTTTATCTTGCTGAAAGACTCTTTATTCTTGATGCTATTGCCACATTTATTTTTTATGCTTATAGTAATATATATCCTTATAAGACATTGCACATGAGGAGATAAGTGCTAAGACATAATATTGGATAACTGTTTGTATCCCCAAGTAAGATGGGTATTATTGCCTCCAGTGTGGACCTGTAATCACAGAACGTATTATATGAGTAGTTTGCACAAGGTCAAATAATGACTCAATGGAAAAGCCGGAAGTAAAAATTATACTTACTCCTCCCTCCATTTTTCTGCTAAAATACATTTTTCATAAATAACTTACAAGGCTTTTGGAATTCTGTTGGAAATCTGTATTCATGGCTGCATTACTCTCATCATTTCTGCAGTTTCCATTTTCTAACTTTCAAATAAAGATAAGAAAAATATTTTACCAAGGCTCAGGCTGGCTATTTTTTCTTTAAATATTTTTAACTAAAGTACAACCTTATATGTGACTAAAATTGACCTCCATGTTCTGTATTAGCTGTTGAATGACATTTGACAAATGTTTGAAAGTGTTTCTCAATTATCTTGTGACAAGTGACAAGTTTAGACCCAATTAAACATCAAAGATTGCTCATTCATGTGTGTCTATGTAAGATGTGATGGTCTATCCTTTCTGTTTGACTTTGGGACATGCAAATCCTCAAGTGTTTTGTGTGTGTGCATGTTATATAAATAGTATTTAAATTAATACTATTTAAAGCTTACATAACTTAACAAAAAATTTCCCGGATGTCACAAAGCAAAGTCAAGAATGACGGATGCCCTCACCATATGAGCAAAATCAATAAAGGAAAAGAAAGTCTGTGTCATTGTCTTAGTCTGTTTTGTGCTGCTATAACAGAATGCCTGAGACTAGGTGATTAATAAAGAATGCAGACTCATTTCGTACAGTTGTAGAGGCGGGCAAGTCTAAGGTCAAAGGGGCCTGCACCTGCTGAAGGTCTTCTTGCTCCATCATCTCATGGCAGAAGGTAGGAGGGCAAGAGAGCACAAGACACAGGCGGGAGGGACTGAACTCACCCGTTGATCAGGAGCCCACTCCCTCAGTAGCTAACCCACTCCTGCAATGGTGGCATTGAACCTCTCAGGAAAACAGAGCCCTCATGACCTAATCACCTCTTAACAACCCCACCACTCAACCACATTGCACGGGGATTAAGTTTCAAACATGAGAAGGGACACAAAGAAAGAGGCTTCAAGGAGGACGGGAGGAAAGAAAATCTGGCCTGCTGAACCAGGAAGTCTGCAGGGCCCATAAGAATGTGGGGATGAAGTGACTTAGGTAACCAATAACCGATAGAAAGGAGCAATACGGCCTGGCCACGCAGAAGGCCAGTGAAAGACTTGCAACCAATTTCAAACACAGAGAGTATTTATACCCCTGCAGGCCTTTCCAACTCTCTCTGGAAGTGCTCTAAACTTTCTCCTTGTTCTTCCTAAATGAAAACTCTTGTTACCCTGAAACTTGTTTAGGTGACTTTTGCTTTCTGTCCACACTGCCTATGGCCACGTCAGTTTTAAGTTTCCACTCACTTTTGCTTTGTATTACCTCTGTGCCTTGGTTGAACTTTCTAGTTCAGCCAAGTAATCAAACTAGGTTAACTGGATTTGGGGAACTGGGATTCCCTTACCCCCAACAAAACATATGAGCTTTGGAAGACGCAGTCGAACCATAGCAGTAGTGAATAAGAACACAAAAATTCCCAACCATAAGACAATAGCATGAGAGGACAAAAAGTAGGGGCCAGCTTGGAATAAGAAAGCAAAGTTCATTGAACTGACTGATACGTGAGGTTATTTTAATATGCCTGGGACAATTTGTGTATTTCATGAATGCTGATTTACTAAAAAAAAAAAAAAAAACTCATTTTGCAGAAATAACAGTATGTTTTCTAGTATATTGTGTCTCACAAATCACTTTTAAATGCACAACCAGTACTGTGGCAAGAGCTGGGCTCTCTTGGGTCTTCCCACACTAGCTACCAATCCTTATTCGGCCCTTCAGGGTACAGGTTGGCCACCACACAGGGCAGAGGACTGCCTGTGTCTTGGTATTCTGTGAGAAGTAAATGAGATGACGCAGAGCTGTGTAAGTGTAGCCACTCTTGGTCAAAGCTCTGAATTCTTACAGCATCCCTGAGAGACACACAGGTGTTCATATCTCTAACTTGCAGAACGTGAGACTCAGAACGGTGTAGGGATGCAGCCATGGTTACAGAATGTCTACGCGAGGAGGAGCACCGCGTTTTCTCTTTCTTTTTTGAATACTTTTTTCAGTGTCCACAGCATTCATAGTAAATAGCAGCTTAGATTCAGCCCCAATTGAGATTAGAAAACAACCTATTTAAAGAAGAGAAAATGGCTCCTTAAACTCTATTTGGAACTAGCCAACAGTGGGGGGAAAATGGGATTGGGTCTTAGAAAATCCAGCGTTGGGTCCTATCTTACACTCACCAGAGTTGTGTCCCTCATAAATGCAACAATCCTCTTCTCCATTTTGTTTGTTTTTTGTTTTTCTTGGTAAAATGGGTCAATCTTCTTCATTCCCAGAGTTTTTGTGGGATTCAAGTGAGATTGTTCATTCAACAATTCTAGTAGCTTTTGAGTGAATAACAACTGCAAAAAAAGCTTCCAATGGGCAGCACCTGGCATTTGCTCTCAGCATCTAGGACTGGTGGGGCTGCACAGAGCCATTTATACACACACATGCACAAAGGTGCACACTCACGTCCACCCACACATGCATACACAGACAAAGCACTCACAAGAGTAAGTGTCAGAAAAGACGAACGGCCAAGCACTGTCTCTGCACTCTGCATAGTTTTCATTCTCTGTGCAGTTCACATTGCCTACTCTTCATCCAGGTATCAGTTGTGAGAAATTATATGTATTTACATTCTAGAATTACCAGGAGAAAACATCTACCCAGTGCTTCTGCTGCACCCAGCCTAGTAATAGGTGCTGGGAACACGGTAGTGGGCAAGGCGGGTGAAGTGCCTCCCCTCCTGGAGCTTGCATTCTAGTTAGTGGAGAAAGACAGTAAATGAGCAAACAGATGAGAAATTTCAGGTGAGGATCAAGTGCTGTGAAGAAAGTGAAACGAGGCTGAGTGGCAGGGCTGACTGCTTCAGTTTTCACGGTCCAGGTGGGTCCTCTGAAAAGATGACTCCTTTGGAAAGAGTGAGAAGGAGCTGACCATGCAAGGACTGGAGTAGACAGTTCCCAGTGGTGACAGCGGCTCCTGCTAAGGCCCAAAGGGCAGAACTGGCTCGTCCCACTAGAGAAGCATCAGGAAGGCCAGTGTGGCCAGAGAGGCCAAGAGGCATGAGCTCAGAACCAGGTGGGGCCCGCACCCTGGAGCCATGCATACTAGGGTGCAATCTAGGCTGTAGGCTGTCTATAGGGTAGCAACCACAGGGACTTTACCCAACAGGGATTTGTTTTCTACACAACAAAAAGTCTAGAGGAGGAGTCCATAGCTCTGCAATTTCCATGGACCCGCAGAGTCTCAAGTGCCTTTGACCTTTTTGCTCTGCCACCTTTGGCTTTCTTGCCCTCTTGATTGTAGTACAATTGCTCTGTCTTCCATATATGAATTCAAAGAGGTACAAACAATAAGGAAGAACCATCCTCATATTACAAATCTAAATTCCCCCAGAAATTGCCCTGATAGATTCCCACTTACATTGTAATGGCCAGAGTTGTGTCATTTGACCACCCCTCGCTGCAAGGGAGGCTGAAATATGTTTTTCCTTTTCCCCTCAAGTTAAGTTCATTGCCTTCCAAAATAACAGTATTTCCTTCAATAGGAATGCTGCTGGTTGACAGGTTATCCCACACTGTAATGAGGAGCTTGGATGCTATTCTAGATGGGAAGCTATTTCTAGGCAGGTGGGTGAATCAGGAATTCTTTTCTGAACATGTGAAGTTAGGACTTGGCTATCACAACAGATTGTCCCAATCATTGTCCTTATGGAGAACAGGTAATAGGTGAAAGCCTCAGGGCAGTCTGGTGCTGTCTGGGGCCACCAGGGCCCCTATGGAGCTCTTCTCCCTCATCCAGAGGTTCCTTTTTAATAATACCATGTATTATTCAGTCTAAAATTCCATTACTTATAACCTGTAACTTTATGTATCACTAAGGGAAAAAATGTTGCCAATTAAATCGACACAATGTTTTCTTTCAACCTACCATTTTTTGCTTTTCCTTTTGAGAAAGTTCTTTCAGACTTATTAGGATATGCATTTTTAATCATACAGCATCTTTACACATACATAAAAATTAAAGTATTCATAAAATCAACTGGTTAGGTCAGGCATCCTCAAACTGCGGCCTGCAGGCCACACGAAGCAGTGTGAATTGTATTTGTTCCCGTTTTGTTTTTTACTTCAAAATAAGATATATGCAGTATGCATAGGAATTTGTTCATAGATTTTTTTTAAAACTATAGTCCGGCCCTCCAATAGTCTGAGGGACAGTGAATTGGCCCCCTGTTTAAAAGGTTTGAGGATGCCTGGGTTAGGTATTATTAAAACTTTTTCTATTGAGAATCCAAGTCAGTATGTACAGATTTCTCTCAGTCTGTTCCATCAAGAAATGTGTGTCTCTTTAAAAGAGTGCTCTACTAGCTCGGTACGGTTGCTCATCCTACAATTCTAGCAGTTTGGGAGGCTGAGGTGAGAGGATTTCTTGAGGCCAGGAGTCTGAGACCAGCCTTAGCAAGAGCAAGACCTCAGTTTCTACAAAAAAATTAAAAATTAGCTAAGCATGGGAGGAGAATCTGAGCTCAGGAGTTTGAGGTTCCAGTAAGCTGTGATGATACCACCACATTCAAGTCTGGGCAACAGAGAAAAAAAGAAAAAGAAAGAAAGAAAGAAAAGAAAGAAAAGAAAGAAAAGAAAGAAAGAAAGAAAGAGAACAAAAGAAAGAAAGAAAGAGAACAAAAGAAAGAAAAGAAAGAACAGAAAAGAAAAAAGTGCTCTACCACTTGTCTCAAAAAAAAAAAAAAAGAAAGAAAAAGAACGAAAGAAAGAACAGGGGGAAAAAGGTGCTCTAGGACTGATTTCAGGATTTTCTTCTAAGCTGCTGATACCCACATGCAAGACGTGATGGGAACGCAAGATAATGACAGCTATTTCACAGCTGTTTCCTGGCAAATAGCTATACTGCTATTAATGATGTTAAAATATATGTGTGTGGAAGGGGCAGTGGTACGATGTATGGACATACATTCTATACGCACTGTCATGCACAAGAGTCGGGCAGCACAGAGTTAGACATCCAGGCTTAGAAGACACGGAGGTGGTAGGTGGAATGGCAGAGAATCATCTAAGACCGGATGGAGAAGAGGGCCGATGCTGAGCCTTGGGACACTCAGATGTTTAGAAACCTAGAAGCGGAGGAACAGACAAGCCAACCGAGTGAGCAGCCGTGTGGCCTGTGGATGACAGGGCAGTGATGTGGCATCTCCGAAGCTAGGGGGGAGAAAGATGGCCAGTTGCACTCTGTGCCGCTGAGAGGTCGAATGGAATGCAAGTGGAAAAATGACCCCTGAATCCGGCAGCACAGGGGTCATGAGGGACCTCATCAAAAGGACTTTCTGGGGTAGGAGGCAGCCGGGCCAGAGACAGAGGAAAATCATGTAAACTGGACTGGGTTTAGGAAGGAATGAGAAGGGGAGAGGCGACCACTCTCTGAACAGTTCTGCTGTCAAAGGCAGAGGTACGGCTAGGAGAGGCGGTGGCGTTTCCTTTCCTGCAGACACCGGCACGGGCCTATCTGAACGCTGAGCCAGCAAGGGGTGTTCCATCGGCAGAAGTTGGCCAACTGCAGCTGCAAAGCGCTGGGGCAGGCGAGAGGGGGCGATCCGGAGCATAAGGAGGAGTCAAGGGTCACCAGCTCCGAAAGAGCGGAAAGCACGGGTACCAACGCGACCCGGCCGGGGTCCCAGAGCCGCACCCCCGACCCCAGTACAGGGTTTTAACGAATCCCCGTCACCCTCGGGCGCCGACTCCCTCCCACTTGGGACCTCGTTTCCGCACTTCATTAGCGCCGCAGTGCTAGGGGACAATGACATTTAGCAGGCGGCCCCTTCCCGGCCGAGACCCCTTAGCCCCCACCGCCGTCACCGTCGGACAAGGGCTGGCTCCGCTGAGCGCGTTCCAGGCACTAGCCAGTTTCACGCTGGACCTCGTTTAACTTCCTACGACTCCTCGCACCCCCGCCTGCCTAGGGCCCGCCCCCGTTCCCCCTTCCCCTCCGCCACCTCCTCCGCCGCCGCCGCCACCGCCCTTCGCCACACCTTCCACGTGGCGCTGCCGACTGCGCATGCTCTGTTCTCGGGACTTGCTGGTCCGACGGGACGGGCGGGCCGCAGTGACGTCAGCGCGCACGCCGCGGGTGGGCCGGGCCGCGCCACGTCGGACACAGCAAGTATCTGGTGTGTCTGATCTGCGCGGCCCCGGTACTCCACGCGCGCGCACAGCTCTCGCCTCTTCCGCGGCGCTCGCTCGCACACTCCCGACTGGCCCCTGAGCCGCGCCGCCGCCACCGCCAGTGTCCCAGCCCCTGGGAGCCCAGTCGTGCCATGTCGTCGCCTCCCGAAGGGAAGCTAGAGACTAAAGCTGGACACCCGCCCGCCGGTACTTACTCGTTTCACTTTCTCTCCCTGCGCGGGTGCCGACGGCGGGCTCGAACCCGCGCCACCGGGGCTCGGGGCGCCGGGCGGGGGCTCCGCGGGAAAGGGACTCGGGACGGGTCCTGGTGCTCTGACGCTCTGGTGCAGGGGGCGCTCGGGCTGTAGCGACCCGTGCTGGACCCGCCGCGTCACCGCCTGGGACTCGCTGCGATCGGGGACCAGTCTGCTCTGGGGACTTTGAACTTTGTCCCGCGCTGGTGAAGACTCGCCGGTGTGTAAAGTGCGGAACTGCATCCTTGTAGGAGTTGCACGCGGCTTAGGATGAATTGAGGAAGCCCAGTTGCACAACTTTTTAAAAACAAATTTTGGCGGCTAATAGTTACTTAGAATGTGCAAGGATATTTTTAAGAGTTATTAAAACAATTAAAAGCTAGTGTTTTTAACATCATGGCAACATTTATAGGCTGACAGCATTTGGTACTGACACAAGAAGCAAAAAGCGAAAAGAGTTTTTATCATTCATCACTCACTAGGACTTATTTTCACCCGCATTTTCTTTCGCATTCAGGTTTTTCTCTGAAGTGCTTTTTCTTTTTTTAAAGCAAATCCTGAGCTTCTAAGGCAAGGAAGTGAAATTCAGGAAAGAGCCATCTTTCTTAGAACGTAGGAATCAGAGCGGCCTTGCTGTTGGTGCCGTCTCCTCCCCTTTCTGGGCACAGCTCCTGCTTGCGCTTTGGAGTCTGTTCACACGTGTCAATTTCCATTTCTGCTCTCCTGTCCCATGTCACTTGATCCATATGGTAGGATCCTGGTGACAGGATCAAAGGCCCTGGGTCCCAGAGACTAAGTTACCTCCGTGTATGTTTTTTTTGTTTGTTTTTTGTTTTTGTTTTTGCAGTTTTTGGCCAGGGCTGGGTTTGAACCTGCCACCTCCAGCATATGGGGCTGGCGCCCTACTCCGTTGAGCCACAGGCGCTGCCCTCTGTGTATATTTTTTTAGGGCCTTAATGGTAAACGAGTGTATAAACTTGGTCTTCTAGTAACAGAAACCTTAAACCAGCGTGGCTGCTTTTTGTGACACTTTTGTGCCATCTTGTTACAGTAGAGATTCCCATTATGTCTGTCCACTGCCTGTAGGGCTGAATTCTTCGCCCTCAGTGCAGTGAAAAGGAGTTCTTTCAAAATGTTGCATTCCAGAGTAGGCAGTATTTTTACTGGTGACAGAGGTTCTCAGCAACCAAACTGGCACTAGGAAAGAAAATTGACTGATGCCAGAGGACTTAAGCAGCATGGGGTTTAAAAAATCATTCCCCTGTAAAGGTAAATAGGCTTTGAGGACTTTTGTGTTGCATTGGTTAAAAAACAGATTACTTTAAAGAGACTTTCTGGCTAACACCTTTGATTCTACCTACCACCTTGGGAGGTGCACTTTTGTTACACTCACAGCGGGCCAGCTCTCCATTTCCAGGGTAATGAGTTGCATTAAAGTGTCTGTTGGAATGATACCAAATCAAAGTACAGTAATTAAATTGCACTCAGTGACATATCCATATGGAGATGTTTAAGATCAGAGGTATAAACCATTTATATTAACCCCCTGGGAGAAATTTCCTGGTGGACTCTAAATTTTCTTTTAATTGTAAACAGCCAGGCTTTGTGAATTACAAATTAAATAGCTTATTTTCGCCTAAGGGAACAGGAGACAACTTTGTTGTGCAGGCATTGCACTTGGGTTCTGAGTTTTGAGGGTCTCTTCACACTTCTCTAGGGCTCAGTTTTCCTCGTTTATGAAATTCAAGGTTTGGGCAAGATGATCTACCTTTGGATAAGTCTTGGGGTGGGGTTGTCTTTGCTGCCATGACTCTCCTTAGAGCTGTCTTGCTTCCGTCTGTTCCTCTTAAGGATCAGGGCCCCCATGGACAGTTGATCCTACAGGTAAGTTTAAGTGACTTCAAGGCAGCTGCTTTGGTCTTAGGGGTCCTAAAACCAGCAGGAGCTCCCTACCGTGGCTGTAACTGCATTCAGCATTTTACAAGGCCAGTCAGATTTGGCTAGAGTTACAGGAAGGGGCTGGCATTCTGGGACGTCAGGGGGCAGGTGGAGAGGTGCCTTTGTAGGCTGCAGTATTTAGTAGGCTCAGATGCCCCTTCTCCGTGTTCCAGAGAACCCTGTGCGGAGTCCTTTTTGGCAGAAGCTCATTGTGTTTAGTCTGGCATTGCCAGAGAGTAAGCAGTACTGCAGAGTAGATGTTAAAAAAAAAAAAAGGCAACCTACTATAATAAAGGATAATCATCGAGGATAGCCAGGAGCACCGTTCCTAAATCAAAATAACTGCCTTAAAAACGTTGAGAATGCTTTAAGTGCTTAAATTAAATAACAGGCTTGTGCTTAAATCCTCAATCGGAAATAATAAAATTCTCTTACACTGCCTATCTTAATGTTCTTTTTTGTTTTCTCTTTATTGCTCTCTGAACCATATCTTCTCTTATGTATTATGTGTCCCCCACCCCATACCCCAGAGTGCCTTATCCCACTCACTTCCCCCTATCTCCTTACTTCCTGCATCAAGGCTGGGTCTTATTGATATGCAGTATCTTTATCCCCAAGTCCCCCACATGCTCCCAAGTGATTTCTCCAGGGCTTCTTCCCACCTCTCACTGCTCCCCTGCCTGGCGGGTTGGCACCCTCCCTGCCTCTGTGTTCTCAGCCAATTCTGGGAGCCGAGTAGTGGAAATAGTAGCTAAAGTATCTGGTGTGTTACAGTGTGCCAGCATGGTTCTAAGCACTTGGCACTGTTAACTCATTAAATTAGCAGTCACCTGATTGTTGGGATACCAAGGACAGTCCTATTTTAAAAACCAGCTGAACCCTTCGGAGCATCTGTTGCCGACTCCACTGGGCCAGGGACCCAGGGGAAGGGGCTGGAAAGGCCTTTGCCTTTTGGAAGGGCAGCAGCCTGACAGAGAACTCCATCACTTGCCAGGTGCCTCCTCCCGAGGCATGAGATTAATGAAGCACTTTGTAAAGGCTTCTGGAGAGTGTGGAAGGAAAGTGCTGTGCAAATACAAAGCATTGTTAGTTATGAGTGATGGATGGCACTGCACCACACTGGCAAATGTGCTGTCAGCTGGGCCCTTTGTAAAAGTAATCCAGTCTTAATGATTTGAGACCTCACCACTGCTCTTGACTACAAAATATTTGCAGAGAAATGGGGTGAGACCGCATGTTTTATGAGCGTTATAGCAAATACAGATTAGCAAAGTTAGAATTAGCGAGATTCTTTCTGTTTCATCTAACAGCAGTAATAGTATTCTGCATAATTATAAGGCATGCTATTACTCATTTCTGCCTATCTTCGTGCAGTTGTGACAGTGATGAGGGTACAATCTCTTTGCTAAATACATTTGGCTGGCCCTGTTTCCCTGCATTTCCCAGGGGGAGCAAAAACTGTGTCAGTCAAGTTCTCATACATCCAACATGTGATAGCTTTGAAAATTACTATTTTCACATATGATTTTCTTTAAAAAGTAGACTTTACATCCTCTCTAAAAAACTGAATCAAATGGAAATATAAACACAGTTATACTTATTGAAAGTAAAATGGGAAATGGACCCCTTTGGTTTTCTTAGTAACTTAGAAGTAATACAGTTCTCTGTTACATTGATCAGTCAGACTGATGAGTTAAAGATATATTTCGAAGATTACAGGTAATAATTCTCCCTGAGTTATCTTCCAGCAGGAAGCTATTCAGATTATCTAGGTGGTTCTATTGCTCCAGACAGAAGAAGACTAGCTGTCTTTTATTATAATAACCGTGAAGTCACAGGTTTGCTGAGCATAGTCCTGGGATCAGCCAGTCACTGCCCTGAGATTGAAGGGTACAGGTAAGAGGTCTGCTTTTGCTCCCTACATAAGAACAAAGGACCCTTTAGTGACTTTAGTGAACTTTTCAGGTTTTATAGGACTGTTGTAGATTTCACCTCTGTTGTCTACCCCTTTTAGCATCACAGGGGCATGCATGTCTGTTGGTGAATGCTTCCTCCTTCCCAACTTCAGAAATCTTTTTTGTTCATACAGGGAATACTGACTTTTGGATAAAGTACTAGGTTAGTTATAGAGTGGTCCTTATCTCAGACAGCCAGGCAGTCTCAGTGGCTAAACAGATCAAGGTCTGTTTCTCTCCTGGGTGGTCCCAGAGCCCCCCTGCAGTGTGATGCTGCCATTTCAAGGCATGGCTGCTGCACTGGAACAGAATGCAGGTCATCGTGCTAGAGGCTTGGTGGGGGGCCTGTGAGTGGCATGTGTTAGCATTAGTGTCCTAGGGCTGCTGTAGCAAATAACAAGAAACTTAGTGGTTTAAGACAATGCAGTTCTATTTGTCCATAGTTCAAGAGGGGAGAAGTTCAAACCAGGTCTAAAAATCAAGGTGTTGGTAGGGCTGGTTCCTTCTGGAGACTCCAGGGAAGAATTTGTTTGTCTTTCCTTATTTCTAGAGACTGCCCTATTTTCTGTCTCCAAAGGCAACAGTGTCTGGTCATGTCCTCATGTTGGACTCTATGATGGGGACACTGTGCTACTTTCCACAGTCACTTTTCCTCACACTGTTAGCCAGAACCCAGGTACATGGCCCTGATTTCCACTGCAGGGGAGGCTGGGAGTGAGATTGGCAAACACCTGGCAAACACTCAACCAGTGCCCAGTGTTAGGTTCTCCAGAGCACCTACCTCCTGCAAGTGGGTCCAGAACTTTTCTAAATTGGCCTCCCTGCCCTCAAAGCTGCCCGTGAAGTTCCCCCAGCACTGCTCAACTTGAATGGCCCAGTCAGGGTCCGGCAGGGTGCCCCTCCCGGCGTCATCACCACATGGTTTATATTTGGGATCAAAACCAGTTGTGGGATGGAGCATACCCTGCTATAGAAAATGGAACCTGGCCTTACTACCTCTGAGTCCCAGCTCCAAGGCCTGGGGCTTACACTGTGTCCAAACCTCACTTCCACCTCATGAGTGGGGCTGCCCCATCTGACGTTAGGGCTATGCTAACGTTGCCATCTGTGGTTCTGTCAGGGCTGCAAGTTCAGGAACGTGTCAGGGCTCATTCTTCATCACAAGCCGTTCCTTCCACACCACGTGCACACACCTGAAAACCAGGTTCATTTTGGGATCTTCGTAACTCATGGCTGTCCGTGTCAGGCCGGTCTCCTCACACAGCTCTCACTGCCTCTCACCCATTTGTCCTCCCCCCGTCTTTACAGGATGCCCTCTCCTGTGTGAACTTTATAGGTGTGAATCTGCTTGCCTAGAGATTCTCCTCTCTAGGCTCTGCGGAGCTGCGTCCCTAACTAAGATAGACCATGTTCCCTTGCCCTGCTCCCACCAGGAAGTTCTCTCCACCTGATCTCATGAACCCCAGTGGGGTCCAGTCCTTTTTTCCTTCACTTACCTGCCACTTCATCACTCTACCTGAGATCCTCAGGTGTAATCCTTACCATCAGCACTGGTTTTTTGCTATTTGTTTCTTTGTTCTTCCCAGCAGTACAATCCTTAGAACTTTCCATCTCTTCTTTTAGGGGGGTGAGCTTCCCTTTGAATAACATTTGAATGGCTCTTCTCAGGCAGGGACAAGGGTGGCATCCACTTGCAAACCTTACCCCAGTACCTGCAGTGAGTGCTTTGGGGACATTTGTGTGAATTAATAGCCCTTCCTAGCTCCCCTCTGGAGATGCATCCTGGTTCATGAGGCTCTTACAGTGTCCCCCTTCTCACAGTAGAGTTTCCTAGCCTGACTGAGCATTATAGCCAGTGACGCCCCCTCCCCAACAGCTGCAGGGTGGGGGTTGGGCCAGGGGCATGTGGTCATTCCTGTCCTCAGTGTCTGCTGACTGCTGAAGTCCAGCCTCAGGTGTAGCTTCCTGTGCTCCCTGTACCATGTGGACAGCTGCTCTGCAGCGCTTCCCTTCCACCCTCCCCATCTTCCCTGTCCAGGTGGTGGAGCAGCCAGGCCCTGTCCCCTGGCCATCGGTTACTCTCAGAGGCTGTGATGCTCTGTTTCCTAAAAGGATTCCAAGCACAGCAAGGCCTGCATGGGAATAAGGGTCAAGTCCAGCCCTGCTGCTTGCTAGCAGTGCTGTTTGTGACAACCAGCTTCCCCACTCTCGGTGCTTCAGGGTCTGCTCCCAAGGGCTGCCGTACCCAGGGAAGACGCGTGCACTGTGGTCAGAGCAGTGCCTGGCACACAGTGAACTCACCAGGATCGGTGATTCTCGGAAAGCTTCCTTACTTAGCCAGTGATGCCGTGACCATAGACTGGTGGTGGCCAGCACCACAGTGAGCAAGTACTTTACGGGGCGTCTCCCTCACTCCCCAACAGCCTGGAGGTCAGTGCTGGGTGAGGGGACAGCAAAGCACCTAGGCTCTGAAGACTACAGGGACCTCTTTAAGGGCTAAATCCTGATTTTAAAACCTGTTAATAAGACGAGCTAACAGTTGAGCACGTCCCATGCCAGGCCCTCCCTGTTGGAGGTGTTTCACACGTGCTATCCTGGAGATGGAGGAACACCATCACGCTTTCTTCACAGATGGAGGAAACTGAGGCACAGAGAGCCTCGGCAGCTTGGCTAGATGCACATGTATGTGCACACATTAACACACTCGCGTACATGCACACACAAGCAGAGCTAGGATTTGAACCCAAGGGTCTGGCTCCAGGATCTGTGTTGTTAACCTCTGCATGGCTCTTCTGCTAAGAGAAAGCTTCTTTAAATTTGGAGCTCCCGTTTGAATAGCACAATAGAAATCTTGAGGTTTTTTTCCCTAATGTCTCTGATAAAATTATTTCAATTCACAAATTCTGCAGATTTCTGCAAAAGTAATTCTGCCTTTGTAGTTTGACAAATGAAAAGTTCTAGAGACAGTGATACAACAATCACAAAAAGTATCTGCTATCATACTTTTTGGCAGTATTGCAAGTTAAAATGAATCTGTCTCAGCCTTGAATTATTATTATTATTGCCACTTTTTATTGCTGCATTAATCACCAAACATACTGAGAGGGATTGATGAAGTTAATTGTTTTTAGAAACTAAATTAAATACAAGAACTAATGCCGGGTGACTGAGCCCCGACCCTGTGTACTCACCTCAACAGAGGAGTGGACAGGCTGCTGAGACCTCCAGATGACTTGGTCATTTTGAATGTCACCATGACAGTCATCTTCAGTTTTGTTTGTAATTAGTTGCACGGCTCTTTTTCCCTTTAGTCAGTTTATAGAACACACCTGTAAGTTACGGTTTAAAAGTTTTATATTTATGCAAAAAAAAAATGTATTTTTAAATTAAAAAACAAAAGTGTTATGTCTGCCAAGTTGAAGTGATAGAGATCATTTTTAAATGGACCTCTGTATTCATCTGTTAGAACTGCTGTAACAAAATACCACAGACTTGGTGGCTTCATAGCAGACATTTATTTTTTGTGTTTCTGGAGGCTAGGAGTCCAAGATCAGGGTGCTGGTGGTCTGCTTTCTCCCAAGGCCTGTCTCCTTGGCTTGCAGATGGCATCTTCTTGCTGTGGCCTCACATGTGGCCATTTCTTGTGCGTGACTGTGCACACCTTTGGTGTCTTCCTCTTTGTATAAGGACACCAGTCTCACTGTTAGGGCCCTTTCCTAATGACCTCATTTAAAGGATCTGTCTCCCAATACAGTCACAATCTAAAGTTCTGGGGCTTAGAACTTCAACATATAAATTTTGTGGGGACATAGTTCAGCTCATCACAGCATCTTTGTTTTTTCTGTTTGTTTGGATTTTCTTTTTTTTTATGAGATAGAGTCTCATTCTGTTGTCTAGAGTGTCAGCTTATCTTACAGCAACCTCAAACTCCTGGGTTCAAACAATCCTCTTGCCTCAGCCTCCTGAGTAGCTGGGACTACCATCACCCACTACAATGCCCAGCTAATTTTTCTATTTTTTAGTAGAGATGGGGGTCTTGCGCTTGCTTAGACTTGTCTCCAACTCTTGAGCTGAACTGATCCTCCCTCTAACCTCAGACTCCTAGAGTGCTAGGATTACAGGCAGGGGGAGCCACTAAGCACGGCCCCATCACAGCATCTTTAATCAATTTCTAATGGCCACGGAATAGACAGGGAAGGGAAATGAATTTAAAAATAAATTCAGTGGGACAGTTCTTCTAGGCTCTTTCTTTGATTAAAATACTCATAACTCCCAGATCTTATGTTTCAGAAGACTAGAAAATTATCTTAACATACTCAGAGTTTTATGTTCCATCTCCATTTCTTATCGTGTGGGAGATTATATAGTCTGGGAAATCTTAGATTAAAAGAAGCTGCCTCTAAATGGTGGGTTTTTTCTTTTTCTTTTTTCTTTTTTTTTTTTTATTTTTCATTTTTTTTTTTTAGCAGGAACTCAACTTTATTGCATCAAGCAGCCACTTATATAGAGTGTGGGGAAGGGGCAGGGAAAGAAGGCGGGGGATGAGATGTGTGACAGGGTTGGGCCAATGGCATGGTACCATGTTGGCTGTATCTAGGTAGAGGCAGTTTCAGGCCGGGCCTTGCTGAGTCATTGCTACGCGGAAGTAGCTTGATGGATCTACTTCTAGTCAGGCTCGGAAAGTTGCACTAGGCCTTAGGCACAT
>CAUYPK010017222.1:0-24927 GCA_963574355.1 Loris lydekkerianus
ATTGCAAATATTACTTATAATTGTTTAAGTTGGAAGTAAATAAACTGCTAGTTAAACCCACTGCTTTGATTTCTGTTTTTTTTTTTTTTTTTTTTTTTGTGCTGAGTCTATTTATTTTCTAGGACTCTGAGCTTTGTAGAATCTACCAGGCAGTTCTTTTCTTGAAACCCATTTAGGAGTAGAAACAGGACCACCTTGAGGCAACATTTTAAAGTTGGAGTGAAGAATTATAATTCAAGAACACCATGGCATGATTAACTTGACAAGATCAGCTTAGGTGCAGAGAATTAGATTTGAAAATATCGTTAGAGCTTTTCCCGTGAAGATTATCATTCAGTGGAGACATTTCACAACCTAGTGAGAAAATATTAGTGTTCTGCACTGCTCACCATCCTCCTTAAACTTCAACATGTACAAGAATCCCCATGGTATTTAGCTAAAATGCTGATTCCAGGACCGTAGCTGCAGGTTGGGGCCTGAGATTCTGCACTGGGAGATTCTCATGCTCTCACAGGGTGGTGGTGATGCTCGCCCGTAAACCACACTTGGACGGCAAGACTCCAGGAAATGATGTCATACAGCTTTAGCCTTAAGCATCAGGGCTGACTTTGAACTCAGACTTCATGGCTTGGGATTCCACCCTACTCACTTGCTGTGTGTGATCTTGGTCAAAAGTATTTTACTCCTTTTTTTGCCTGTTCCACATCTGAGAATGAGGAAAATATTACTACTTATTTCATAAGCTTTTGTAACAATTACATAATGTATTTATCGAAATTTGTGGTGGATATGGTACCTTACATGTCGTCAACACAAAATAAATAAATATCATTTAACAATCATATACACAGAGAATGTTGCTTCTTCATAAGATCTCTTCCTGGGTATTCACAAGAAAGGCTTCTGATTTAAAATATTATAGAAATCATTATACATTTTTCCTGAAAGAAAATGGAATGTGTGAAAGGATTTTTAAATTCTCTTTGGTAGTAGTAGTTAGGATAACGTGGCTTTTGATGTCCTTTTTATTCCCCAAATTCTATTTTGGGTATTTGTAGCTACTACTTTATGGCCATTTTTAAATCCAATTCCATATTAAAATTTAACTTGCCATGTTCTCAAAGTCTCACTGGACACTCTCAGTGTAGTAACTAATGCACAGGGTGTCATTTTAACCACATCACAGTTTGTAAGTGGAAATCAGTAATGGCACCATGATTACACTTGTTTGTATTCCCTTCCCACTCTGTGTTTTCTCCTCTTATTCCAGGACAGGGAGCAGATCATCTCCCCTTTCTGCTGTCCTATTGGTTTACCTCCAAATAGAAAGAGTCCTTCTGCCTATTTATTAATATTTATTTCTAAGAGAAAGAGTGTAGTGCAAGCTCAGCAAACTTTAATATTGTTTGACTTCCCGCAAGGGATCGTATGAAGAGTTTCTGAAACATCAAAACCACTTTAATCATAGCATTGACTTCCTCACAGCGTCTGTTTACATGTACTTCCCTTCTCTCAGGATGGGTCACTCAGTTTTGCGTTCTCAGAGCATAGTACAAATCCTGCTTCATTGTGGGGGCTTAACAAATGCTTGAGGGTTGACAGGAGGAAGAGAAATGAGAAGGAGAAAGAGGCGAAGGAGGGTGGGAAGGACAAGGAAGGAAGAAGAGAAAATGTTGGAGGAGATAGAGAAAAGTAACATTTAATGTACACCTACTGCATACCACATCCTCACCCCAATATTTCTCTTATTGGGGAAGATAGGGAAAAGTAGTATTTAATGTAACCTACTGCATACCACATCCTCACCCCAATATTTATCTTATTGGGGAGATAGAGAAAAATAACATTTAATGTACACCTACTGCATACCACATCCTAACCCCAATATTTCTCTTATTGGGGAGACAGAGAAAAATAACATTTAATGTACACCTACTGCATACCACATCCTCACCCAAATATATATATATATGTATTTTTTTAATGAGGAAAGAGGATTAAATTACCTTTTCACCCAGTCAGCAAGGGGTAGACCGTGGAATAATGCTCAGGCTTATCCTCATCCTGCACCATGTCTCTTGGCCACCAAATCTGAGTGAGTCTCGAATTTGCCCCTACAATAAAATCACTTAGCAGCTGGAAAAATAAACAAATGAATAAACAAACACTGATGTCTAGGTCCTTTCCCTAAAGAGGCTAGTTAATTTCTCGAATGCAATCTGGGATCTAAGGATTTCAAAAATCTTCCTAGATGCTCCAAACATTCAGGCAAAGTTAAGAAACATTGTGCTTAAGTTCACATGAAAATTACAGTTCGCAAAATCAGAAATAAAACTGTGTCTTTCACAGAAGAATTTGGGAGTAGGAGGAACATATGTGTGGAAAAAGACACAAGTGTTGGATGTTTGGTGACACATACGAGGCAGAACTACCCACGTACTTTGGGTTGACATCAGAACAGACGTATTCTAGTCCTCAGCACTAACATTCTTTAAGTACTTTTGGTGTTCAGGGACTATTTTATTTATTTCAGATGAATCCTTGTTGTTAATCCATTGAATCCTCCCAATACCTCTTGGAGGAAGCATTACATGTACACTCATCTTACAGAGGGAATACTGAGAGTGCAGGTTAATTTACTTTCCAGGATGAGTAGAGAGAGCTACAAGTCAGAAAAGTGGGATCGGTCTAGGCATCCTGGGTCTGAAGTCCTCGTACTCAAGCACTGCTGGATCAGCTTACTCCATCCCTCACATCCAGGGCCGTAGTCGAGCCAAATAAAGCAGGCACAATATTTAAGGGGCGAAAAAACTCAGTAGTCAAGAAAAGTTATATTTTTATAAAAAAATTTTGGAAATTAACATAAAAACCATGGTGAACAAATACGAAATTTTTAAATAAGATGTTTTCTATGCTAAGCCATACTGTAGACTTAAAGCAAAAGAAAAATCCACAACATCAACCCTCTCTTTACTCAAAAATCTTGATATTTTATTTATGATAGATTTTTCTATTGATTTTGATATTTTGCTATAGCTCATAGAAATATTTTTTGTTTCAATGACTTGCCCTCCTTACATTTTGCACACAACATGAATGTCACACTCCCCTTCCCCCAGTCCTGGCTTGCCCACATCTTTTCATCCTATTTTTAGACACTGTAGGTGCAAGGAAGTCTTAGGGAAAAGCCCAGGTATTGCTTAAATTCTTTTCCTGCTCGTGCCAGCACCGGTGTTGGGTCTCCCTACTCTTCCACCCATTCACTTCCTCCTGCTTTTGAAGTTCCTCCTTCTCCCGCTACCTCTCTTCTCTCCCTCCTTTCTACTGCCTTCTCCTCCCTCACTTTTATTCCATAAGTGTCTTCCTATCTTCCTGAAGTCTCTAATATTTGTGCCTTACAATACAAATGCCAGTGACCTGGACGTTACGGCGCTGTGAAGAGGTCCTTCCACAATCATGTCAAGGCAGCTTTTAGCATTACCAGCTGTCTCAACAGCAGAGACCACAGCTGTCACCTTTGCTCTAAGCCAGAGGTTTGAAATGTCCCTTCTGGAGACCTAAGGAAGGAAGCCAATATTTTAAATATTTTGCGCTTCTAAATTAGTATGTATTTATCCCATGCAGTGATATTTATCCATGTAAGGAAATAGAATTTTCTGATCAAGCAATGATCAGCCCAAGTACACTAAGAAGACTGAGCAGCCCTGGTCTGTGCTCACCTACAATTTTGGGAAGAGAAAATCTGGGACTGAACCCAGTAACACACACGTTTAGATCAATGGTAGCAGAGCAACTTTCAACTTAGAAGTAGAGAGAAAAGGATTTATTTTTATAGGCCAACACAGATAAGAAACCACATTTGATTATGAGATATTTTAGTTTTCCTTAAAGAAATCAATTCCCTGAACCTTTTAAATGGTCTTCCCTTTGGTCACCATGGGACCAAGCCCAGGCCAGTTTGCTAGAGAATGAAAGATCATGAGAAAGCAAGTAACTCACTGCAGCTGAGCCACCAACCATTCCTGGATACCTAGATATTGACCCCAGAGATATGAGTAACCAGCCATATCCAGCTGATCATCACCCAAACGGTTTGCTCAAGTCATGAACCAAATAAATAGATGTCATTTCAAGCCAGGAAGTTTTGTGGTGCTCTGTTATTAGTATATAACATAAAGTAATACAAAAACTGTTCCATGAAAATGTCTCTTGTGGGCTGACAACCACCAGAAGCTAGGAGAAGTCAGGGAAGGATTCTTCCCCCACCACCTGCAAAGGGAGCATGATGCTGTAGACACCTTGATTCCAGACTTTTGACTTTCAGAACAGTGATAGAATAAATTTCAGTGGTTTCAAACCTCCCTTTTTCTGGCCATTTGCTATAGAGTCCTAAGAAGCTAAAACAATGTCGGTATCTTCTGTGACCTGTTGACTTCCTCTGCCCTTCCCCTAGAGGGAGGTTTTAGGTTTCATTGTGATCAGAAGAATCCAAGCATGGTATGGCCCTGAGAGGGGATCCATCACCATGCTGGCAGACCCCACAATATTGTCTTAAAGGTGGTGTGAGTAAAATGCAAAAGAGGGAAATGGTTTATGTGTCAAATGGTTTATGAAGCTAGTATATGATGCCCCATGATCATATCAATGTACACAGCTATGATTTAATAAAAAAAAAAAAAAACAAAAAGAGTAAAGACCAGGAAAATTATTAGTCTATAATTTTAATCCACTATACTTCAAATGTCATATTTCCAAATGTAATTCATATAAACATGATTAATGAAGTAAAAAAATAAATAAATAAATAAAAAATAAAAGAAAAGAAAGAAAATGTCTCCAGTGTCTTATCATGTCAAAAGAAATGGAAATGTTTTTCCAGCTATAGGAAATCTGTAAGTCTCTGCCTAATCAATAGCTGTTTCTATCCTGCCACTGGAAAAAGCAAGAGCTCTTTCTAATACAGTACAGTTTTCTAGGATCTACTCTCATCATTGGCAACTTCATTTCTATTCTACAGCCACCTATATGTGTGTGACATCCCTGAAAATAATTACTCTGATAAAGGGAGAGTGAAGAAATTTATTTTGCATATGAAGAAGTGAAAACATTATTTTTTCCTTTTTTCCCTGTTATTTTCCCAAATCTGAATTGTATTGTGACTACATTTTAAAATCAAAAGATAGGTGGACAATGGGTTCTGGATTCCCTTAACCATCATGTGTACTTCTTAAAAAGCAGTTATCATGCAGCTTAGATTTTGCTTTTCTTCCTTTCTTTCTTTCTTTCTTTCTTTCTTTCTTTCTTTCTTTCTTTCTTTCTTTCTTCTTTCTTTCTTTCTTTCTTTCTTTCTTTCTTTCTTTCTTTCTTTCTTTCTTTCTTTCTTTTTTTTTATGAGATCCTTTGTTAAAAGAAGGGCAAAAAAAATAAGTAACACAAAAGACGAAGCAAAATAGAGGCCAGGATGAACGACTACAGACACCACTGATCTCTGCCTAATTAATCAAGAGCTGTCTCTGTTGCACCCCTCCTGCTGGAAAGAGTAAGGACTTTCTCTAAAACACCCTGAAGGTAGCTGCAATCACTGACATCCTCCTGTCTGCAGATGGAGCCACGCATGTGCCTGCCCTGGTCTCTCACTCCCTCCTACTCATTCACTTCCTAGCTCACAGTTCTTTACCCCCCTTTCTGTTGCTTAAGTTTTGTTTTTGTTTTTTTTTTAAAGTGTTCTATCTTGCTATTGATAAGATGTGACCAGTTTCTTGAAGTACCTAAATCCCAGTTCCTCTATTAAATAATGATTCCTAATCTTGCATTCCTTTTGTTCTTAGAATTGCACATTACATTTGTCAGGGAGACATTTCACCTCAAACAGGCTGATTTTGACCAAAAAAAAAAAAAAAAAAAAAAAAAAAACAGTTGGCTGTGATAAATTTTTTTCCTCTCTCACTCTAGTTTTCACACTTTCTCCCTTTTTCCTTTTGCACCCCATGTTATAGTCAGTTATGTGCTTTAGCACTTCAATCCTAGCTACACCACCTTTGGGATTGATACCAAACTGTGTAACCTGAGCCTCAATCAATCTAATCAGAAAGTGGGGGTATGAGATCAGAGTGCCTACCTCCCAGAATCGCTGTGAGTATTAAACACCTTTGCGTTGTCCGCCCAATATCTGGCATGTGCTACACACACAACAAATAAAGCTTGTTACTCTCACTATCTTCCTTCTAGGTTCAGGGACAGGTCACTGTAGTTAATAACGTACAAGCTTTTATTGGGGCCCAGAAATCTGAGTGCTCAGCATCTGTTTTCCGTACTCTTCTCCAAAACTTTCCACTGACCACATCTATGAAATGATTCATAATAAAAGAGGCTTGTAATTATTGAAATATTTACATAGATGTCCACACTTAAATATTGAACTCTTTTTGGTTTTGTTCATGCATTGTAAGTTCAATTTTTTTTTTTTCCAAAGTCTTTATCCTAAGAGCAAGAGGCTACCCCCATAAGGAGATGTAAGTTCTGGCATGTGAAAGAATATGGTGTGGCAGACCAAACGCAGTTACAACACAGTTAGTCCCAAATGTTGGTCCCTAAAAGCATCCAGATTGGCCCTTATGGAAGGCCATTCTGACAGATGAGATAGATTTAATAAAGTTGGCAATGAAAACATCAACGTTATGAACTAATTAAAGGCTGCTTCTCTGTATTATAATCTTTACATACCTTTTTGTAGGAGAGCAGGATGGGAGAAAGGGGATGAAGGAAAACATAAATGTGCCTACAGACATTAATACATACAGCTTGGTGGAAAGCAGCAAAGCCACAGTACAGCCCTTATCTGGCCGTATTCCAGACATGGTTTAATCAACTCTTTTGCATATGAAATATCTAAAAGCAACTTCCACAAACTCAGAGACAGTACCTCCAGCCTCCTAATAATACCTAAGAGTTTGGGCTGTCTAAAATAGGCAAGGATAAAGTTCCTGGGTTATCTGAGTGGAAATTGAGGCTTCGTGGGCTTAAATAAATGGCTTAAGATCACACAATGAGTAACAAAAGCAGGAGTAAGTCCAGAGATATCTGAAACCAGAGCACATGGTTTTGCAATTACAGCCCAAAGGAAAATGTTAGGTGGCAAGTTGTCTGGTGTGAGTACAGGAAAAGTTATGTGAAGGAATGGGCCTGTAAGGAAGCAAGTTTTGTCAAATCCGCTGGCCATGTTGGTATTTCACAAAGGTACATCCGATTGGTGGGCTGATGATCAGTAAGTTTTCAGCAAACAAGATTATACAACATATATCTTAAAAGTATTCATTTTATCCCATAGTGCAAGGCAAAGATGAAACATTCTATTTTCTGGCATCTTTTTTAGAAGTTGGGATATTAGAGGAAGACTTGATTCAGAATAAGTCTGCTTACCTTTCTTTACATGTGATGGCTTTAATCTACATTCACTATAAGGTACTTTTTACACTTATCTATAAATATCCAATTTTACAAGTATTGCCAAGATAGCACTTGAAAAAGTAATTTAGCATACAATGTATCATCATAAAATACTGAGTTTTATGTGAATGATGCCAAAATGGGAAAAAAGCGGGGGTTGTATCTCCTTCTCAATCTATGCCTTACTAGCAAGGAAATGTGGTTTGTAACAATAATGAAGTTATGCCGATAGTAAAGAGATAAATAGGGAAAGAGGAAAAGAAGGAAAAGTTGGAAGGGAGAAATGAACAAAAGAAATGGAAATCATATGTCAGTAGAAGCCTAGACAAGAATAGTTACCAAATTGTCATGAAAAAGCTCAGAAATATGAAAGAAAACAGGCACTGCCAGGTCTATGTGACCCTAAAACTAAGTCTTCAGTGTTTTGTGAAACATATTTTGTTCTACCATTGAAAAGAACAATGTTAATTGATAAATTAGCCAAAATTTAAACCAATTTGGAGTCCTCAAAGAAAGATCCAAACTGGTTGGACTATGGTGTCATTCAAAGCTGTGGTTAGCTCTTACCTGTCCTGCTTAACTAGCTGGGGGGTTTTGGTGAAGGTTATTTTATCTCTCCTAAGCAGATTCTCATCTTTAAAAGCTTTGTAGTTTTATTGTAAGAACTAAATAAGATATTATTTAGTATGTGTGTATGTATGTGTGTGTGTGTGTGTGTGTGTGTGTATGTGATGTAACATTATCATACTATCAGTGTAGTGATTATTAGTGAATAATTCGCCCATTTGTATTATCTTGGATGGGGAAGTTTACCCTTTCCATCTCCTTTAGCCATCCTTCCCAGCACTGTGATCTTCTTGGTGATTAAGTTACATATTTTATGACTACACTTTTTATTTCTCAGCAAGAAGGAGGCGCATGTACACTATCAAGGCATGCACACTGCAAAACCATTGAAATTTTTGATAAACATTGCCATCTTGCTGTTGCAAACATATAAATCCCACACTTGACATTTGTTTCCCAATTGTAGTTTTCTAATTCTCAATGATATGTAATGTCAACTATAGTAATATGTTAATTACTTGAGAAGTTGAAAGTAGCCTAATGACAAATGGCTACTTTGTCATTTGTTGACTCTTTGTCAACAAAGAGTTTGTAAAGCATTGTGAATGATTGGTTATCATTTGTGGAAAGAAGCTTATATGATACATATGTAGTTTACAAAATATATATGTATGTGTGTGGCAGTTTCAAAATTCTTTAGGATTTTCAGGAAGTGATAAGAATGAGTCAAAATGAGAAGGAAATTTTTATCTCTTCATAAAGCAAAAAACTAAATTTGAATATTACATGTGATTTTAGTTTTGTATTTTTTCTGTAACAAAAAATACTATAAATTTAGTGACCTAACACAAACAAATTCATGTTATAGTTCTGTATTCTAGAAGTCAAAATGTGTCTTTTAGGGTAAAGTCAAGGTGTTGATTAAGATATGGGAATGAATCCATTCCATGCTTTTTTCTAGCCGTATTCCTTGGCTCACCTCCCAGCTTCACTTGTGTGGGCTGCTATCACCACATTGCCTCTCTGAGCTTCCAGTGTTCCTTTTACAATGTTCCTTGTAATTATATTACACCCACCCTGTTAATCCAGGATAATCTCCCCATTTTGAGACAGATAATTTAACCACATGTGCAAGTCTCTTTTGCCATGTAATACTCACAGGTTAGGATGTGGATGTCTTTGGAGGGCTATTATTTTACCTATAACACAT
This sequence comes from Loris lydekkerianus, assembly GCA_963574355.1. Taxonomy (NCBI): domain Eukaryota; kingdom Metazoa; phylum Chordata; class Mammalia; order Primates; family Lorisidae; genus Loris; species Loris lydekkerianus. The sequence goes on from CAUYPK010017222.1 coordinate 9,224, forward strand.
GTCCTTTTGTTTTGGCATAATCTGTTTTCTTAACAATAACTTTGTGACTCATATATTCCTCAGTCTCTTTTCAAGATCTGTATGGAAAGAACCATATGTTCTTTCATTGGATAAGATATTTAGCATAACATGGACAAAGTAAAAGAAAGAAGAAGGAAGGAAGGAAGGAAGGAAGGAAGGAAGGAAGGAAGGAAGGAAGGAAAGAAGGAAGGAAGGGGCAAGCTCTATATTCATAGGTCTGAAATATTAAGTGCTCAAAAATATTAGCTTTGTTGTATTTACTTATTCCCTATATAGCAAATTCTTATGTTGAGTAGAGCAGTCTCCAAGGCATTACCCGTATCACAAAGGAAATGGGAGGGGAAAAAATGATGAGAATTTGGAGATGGGAGATAAGAGCCTGGGAGTAGAGTAACAGTCACAAGGCTTAATACAGGCACAGTTTCATGCATGGAAGATTTGAATCAGAATTTATATGAGGCAGCCATGCAAATAACTATAGGTTATTTAAAACAATTAAAGTATAGTAAAAGTACATACTCAAGGAACAATTAACGGAAGATATTGATAAACACTGCAACTTGCTTGGAGAAGAATAAGAGATGAGCTTGGAGGGAGGTGGAAGGTATGCCCCGTAGAGAAAGTGAATGAGACCACATGCTATTAAAGACCTCGATCATTGCCAAACTGTGTTATCAAGTACCATTGCAATGTCTGGCCTTTGTCTAAGGATGTGAAAAAGCACAAGGGGGATGGGTTGATAGAGGGAGGGTTAGTAGGGGGACCACACCTATGGAGCACAATGCAAGTACAAGTTGGATCTATCAGGTGTGGAACACAAATGTCTTAATGCTGTAATTGGGTAAAGGAGATGAAAGCTATGTTGATTAATAGGATGTAAGCACTCCAATTTGTAGAAATGAGGGGTCTACTCAGCAGTGTCTGAGCAACCATCATGTGTTCCCAGCTGCAAGTGAAGCACTGCAGTTAGTTGCCCTCATCACCTGGAATCTTTCTTTCTAATATCCAATAAAGGAATAGTACGAGGTATTGTACAATTAGTAGGCAAACGGGGTAGTGTTGTGATATTTTAAAAGAATGTTTGAGTCAAAGTTAGAGATTAAAAAGTAGATTCTAAACAATCTTACTTCTCTTGAGACTAACAATGGTAATTAAGAAGAAAGGAAAATGTCAGTGAAGAAAGCCAATGAGTTTTAAGTGAAGCATGGATCACTGGCACCTCCTGGTGGCTAAAATGAAAATCCATCATCTATACACACAAGTGGCTCCTCTCAAGAAAAAAGTCTTAGTCGACAGCATGAAAACAGAATATGTGTTTGATAAACCACCTCTGGCTCTGGTGGAGGAGCGTTTTGTAGGTGGAGATATATAGATACAGGAAAGACGATAAATTTATGCAATTCATGTTAACAGTTGACAATTGCTTGACTAACATATTAAGATTAGAAAATAAATTGGATTCACAACACTCCTAAGACAAAAACAAACAAACAAACAAACAAACAAAAAAAAAAAAAAAAAAAAAAACAGAAATAACTCAGGTGTACAAATTAGGAAATACATAGAGATATTTAAAAAAATGCCCAAAGGTTTATAGAGATGAACAAAAATTCTGTCTTAGAATCACACAGCTAGTAAAATGAAGATCTTGAATTTAATCACTAGCTTGTCTGTTTCTAACACCCTGGTATTGTAAAGTACACTAATAGAGCGGAAAGGGACAGCAATGTTCATGTCAACTCACATATTCCGTCTAAACTCTGAAATCAAGAAATAAATAACAAGACTTCAAGCATTCATCATTTTTCTAAGGAGTTTTAAAAGAAAGAATCCCAGAGTAAACAAACAAAAATAAAACATCTGAGTCTTTCTAATTAAAAAGTAAAAGTTTATTTTCAGTTGTCCTGAATGCAGAAGATACCACTTATTTCTACATGATTACAAGCAGCCAATTAATTATCAGTAAAATAACACTTAATGAGAGCCTACTCTGGACAGGAAACTGTATGTGATATCAATAGAATATGTGAACATATCGTGTGTATTAGAATACATATTGTAGCCAAGACTCATGGGCACTACTCCAAAAGTTTACCATTAAACAGAATGAGAAACCACAGAAAAACTGCTGTAAAAACACATATGTCAGCAACATACAACACACACACACAGAAGAAATATCAGCTGTAGAAGTCAGTCTAGAAATCTGTGCAGTCCAAAATGAAGCCCTTAGCCACATGTGGCTATTGAGCCCTGCAGTTTACATAGGTCATTAAAAATTTTCTCTTAGCTACAGTAAAAAATCCTTTTAACTGTAAATTGCATTACTGTGTAAATTGCGTTTGTTAGGCCATGTTACATTTCATTTAGAGAGTGCTATTCTGGACACACGTACTAGAGGCATTTTAGAGATTATTGCATTGGGGGGGGGGGGTTAACAACAGGTAGTCTCCTTAAATGTAGTCCTTACCAGTCACTGTCAAATTTTTGAATTCAAATGACACTTCCACAAAAAATTGTTGCAAAAGATTATTTGTCCACAAGTATGTGTTTTTGCATTGTTATTATTTGTCTATTTCCAGCAATGCTCTGTCTTTAAAGGTTATCATTTGGTTGCCAGCTCTGCATTGCCATCAGATGACCTCTTATTCTTTCTGTGGTACTTTAATAGGAAAGGAAATGTGCTGATAGATGCTATTAAAGACCTCAATCATTGCCAAAAAAATAATAATAATAATAATAATAATAGTAAAAAACAAACAAACAAACAATAAGTTATTTTCACTCTCATCAAGGTTTCATTTTGTCAAAAACACTAGGTAGTACATGATTTTAGAATGAATAATTGTCTCTAAAGTTAAATAAATTTAGCTTTATGGAAAACATATTACATAGTCTTTTTCTCATTTTGCTACAGATGACTTGAGGGCAACATTGGTGTTATTTCATACACACACTTTCACACAGATCATGGCAAAGGCAGATGAAGTTTGACACCTACCCTCACTCAATCTCCCGAAGCTTTTCCAAGCTTGGAGAAATTCCAGGCTCTCAGGTCATCTGGGGCAATATTCTCACCTTTGAATTTTCATTTTTCTATAGCACTTGAGCAATCTGATAAAGTCCTATTTTGGGCAACCCAAGAAAAGCCTTTCTGATTGAATACTCCCAATGTGTCAGGCAGTGTGCTTACCTATATTTTAATCCACTTAAAAATAAAACAAAACAAGAAAGGTATTTTTATCACCGTTTACCAAATGAAGAGACTGTGCTCCAGAGATGTTAAACAACTCGTCTGAATTCATAGCACCATTTAATTTGAACCCAAGTCTGTCTAACTCCAAAGTCTGTGATTTGTAATTATATTACCTGTGGCCATGAAATGGATTATAACCATGACTTCAATAGAAGCAAAAAATGATACTTTACTTCCAGTATAGGGAGGGGGAGCCCATCCTCAGTAGACCAAAAGTAACAGGTTACCCTGGCTGGTTCTGGTCCTCAAAATATTAGAACCTTGATTATTTCACAGAAACCTCTGCAACAAGGCAGTGTAATCCTGGATTCTTGCTGTGCTAGTGTCTGCGAGCATGTCTTCATCTTTGTGAATATGGTAATCACTTGAGATTGTTGTTTTTCCACCATTGGCAGAAATATGTAAACTCAGTATCTTTGATATTTTTGGCATTTATTCCCTTAAAGATTTGTGGTTTCCCTTTGGTGAGCCTGACATTCTTGAGTCTGACTCCCTTGCGTTCCTTGCAAGTAGCCCTGATGCTTCCTGTCCGGAATGTTTGTGGCTCTCAATATTTCTTTGCTACTTTTCAGTTTTCCAGATTTTTTTGAATTTATTCCTCTACCTACCAGATGCTGTCTCCTCCACCTGTAACTTCTTCCCTGGGTACGTATGTGTATCTCTTCCCTTTTCTCCAGTCAGGCCAATCCACCCCAGTGTCCCAGTCATTAAAATGACATCCAAGCTTTCAGCAATTGTCATCATTCTCTTTCTTTTCCTTCCCATCATCATCATTTTTAAGCATTTACTACATGTCTTGAATTTTGCTAAATCCTTTGTACATATTATCTCCTTTAATCCGAATTATTTCTGGAAGTTATATGGCATCATCATAATTACTGTCATTTTTAAAAAGAGAAAAATAAAGTTTAGGCAGATTATGCTATTTACCTAAATTCCTAAGTTGGAAAAATGATGAAGCTGGGAATGCAAATCAGGCCTGTCTAAAACACATAAAGACTACTTTATTTTTTAAAATTTATTTTTATTTTTAATTATTTTAGATTAATATGAAGGTACAAACCATTAGGTTGGATAATTTATGCATGTAAGGTTAAGTACTGAGTGTAGTTGTGTTCTGTACCCAGGGTGTGTGTCATAAGTTGGTGCATTGTACTCATTGGGTGGGAACCTACTGAACCCTTTCCCCTCCTCCCTTTCTGAAAATATTAGTACTTTTCTCTCATGTGGGTCTTTGATTGTTAATTGCCTAGTTTCAAATTATATTAGTACATGTTATGCTTGCTTTTCTAATATTGTGATATTTTACTTAGGAGAATTTTTTCCAAATTGATCCAGGGATGCTAACTACTTTATATTGCCTTTCCTATATATCTGGAAGGCTTTCCACTGCTTCTCTGACTACATTCCATCACAGTCTAAAGCAAAATCTTTCTCACTTTCCTGACCCATGGAGAATTTCCTCTCCTCTCAACACTTCATCAGTACCACAACCCTGGGCATCATTCTGTTGTGTCATTTGCCACTATGTTACAGATGCCCTGTCTCCTGCTAAAATATAAATTAGTTGAGATGCTGCAGGCATCCAACAGACAACTAGGAAGCAATGTAAGCCAAATAGGAGCACCCCAGTTTTGTAGTCTACGAACATACTGACAGGTGGAATTTTCCAGCAAGTTACCCGGGGTGCGCTCAGAGCTTTGAGAACATGCAGAAGGACACATTCAGGAAGCTAATGGGTCTCAGTGGCCTGGCCATACCTCAGTTGGCTTATTATTGAACCTTTCTTTACACAAACGCTTATTGAGCACATAAGCCATATTAGACATCGTGAGTACTGGGGACCTAGGGGCAAATAGAGCAGTGTTTCAGAAGGGCTTCTGTCTTGAGTTGGCCTTCCAGTAAGGGGAAAAGGAGAGTTCTTCCCCACATCATGGAAACACAAGTGCACATAGAACCTCTCCAATCATCTCCTGTCACTCTTACCTCCTTCTCGGTGCCAGATATGTTCCTTCTGCTACACAGGGGTTAGATGAGATTGGAGTTGTGCAGGGCACATTTGTTTAACAGAGGAGGGAAGTGATCATTTAAATCCTTTGCAGATTTTATTGTCTTTATAAATTCAGTTTTTTTCCTGGAGCCCCATTTCTCTTTCCTTTTCTCTGAAAGGTTTCAAAGACTGCTCTGCTACCAATTTTCTCTTCTGATTGACTGTGTTTGTTATAAAGAATGACAGGAGAGTGATGTGTGTGTTACATAAGGAGCCATGCAGAGTACCTGGAATTGGGACAGGCGCCCACTTCACAATTATGGTACCTTGTACAAGGCCTGTACAATTGATCTATTAAATTAAATGACTGCTGTCTCCATCTGCACTCCTAATCTCTACATAGGCTGGCCGCCTTTACAGCCAGTAGCCTGCTGGTGTGCAAATAAGCACTCACAGTCCAAATCAGATGTCAGGGCCTAATTAAAATATAGAATGAAAGTGCTCTTCCCTAGGTACTGAGCAGGCAGTGCTGTGGTGCTTCTTGGGACAGGAAGTGGCAAAAGCAGAAAATTTAATTCTAGTTGTAGAAGCAAATGTCTGCAAGAAACCCACCCCTGAGAACCACTTAGCAAGAAGTGGGGAGTCAAAAAGAAATCATCTTATTCTCTTGTTTCACAGCATTTTCAGTTGGTTGCTATAATGTAATTACTATTGCTATTTTTTAGACCAAAGGCAGAGACTCAAGACTTACAGATTCCAGTTTGATTTTTCAGATCCTGTAGTCACACTGACATACATACAGTACATAATTTTGCTCTAGGGGGACACCATGTCACATGGATTCTGAGCAAAATTCTAAAGGCTTAAAAGAAAAGAACAGCTGAAGAGCTATTGATGGGCTAAATAACATACAAAGAGAAGTGATAGGCGGTAACTGCATTTTAAAGCCATAGGAGCCCAAGTTTGGGGTGGTAATGAAAGTTGATGGTCAGTCAGGAATTTACCTAATCTTTTCCTTCTCTCTTTTTACGTGTTGTCTCTCTCTTTTTCTGTCTCTGTCTTACTCATTTTTTTTTTTTTTTTGAGTGATTCTTTTTTTTTTATAGATAAAAATATGCACCATAGATGTGGCCCGACCCATTACCCTCCCGCCACCAAATGTCTTACTCATTTTCTATCTCTGCCTCTCTCTGGATGCCCATCTGCCAGTCACCCTTACTCTGCATTTTTGTCTTTCCTTCCCATTTTTCAGGGGGTGTGGTAAAAAACATGGGCCTTGGAGTTCTGTCCCTGGCATATTTTCATTTCATTTGTAACTAAAAAACAATTAAAAAATAAGAGCTACTTTCCCCTGAGAGCTTACTATGTGCCAGGAAGTGTGCTAAGAGCTTCAGCCATACTCTTGTTTACACTTTGTTCTTATGGCGTATATGTAATGTACCATGTTTTCGTTATCCATTAATCTGCTGGTGGAAACTTTGGTTGTTTATGATGTTTGACAATTCAGTTCATGACTCATCCTAGAAAAAGTGCTATGTACTTCATTGCTGAATATCACTACAGTTCCTTTGAGGTACTCTCCTTGGAAAGCTCTGCACCAATGCCAGTCCACCCTTCAAAACAATTTTGAAACTTACTGGAATGACCATTAAAGCTGTTGTTGTATTACCCTTGATATGCTGAATGTCATTGAAATGTCTTCCTTTCAATGTTGCTTGAGAGGCTACTATGCCAGGAAGTGTGCTAGATATTAACACAACTTGCTTCAGCAGTTTTAGGAGGACAGACTCTTGTTTATCCTTTATTCTTATTTATCATTACTTTTTGTTTACCATTGTAAAGATGAGAAAAAGTGAGCTTGAGGGGTGAGATGTCTGGATGGTCATGAAGGCATATAAAAAAAGACAGATGGAAGAATTCTACCTTCAAATATTGTTTTTAATAAATGCCAGAACTGTTAACCATGACTTTTCCTTTAAGTAACAGAATGTTTGTTATTCTTAGTAGTCTTCTATGCTCTAATTTCTTCAGCTATAAAGTAAGGATTCATAATGTGCCCACTTTTTAAAGTCATGAAGATTAAATGATTTGTTGCATGTAAAGCACTTAGCAAAATAAACACATCATCATTGTTCAATGAATGTTAGCTATTATGATAATTACTATCAGACTATGCATTTGGTTTTATATGCAGTAAAATTACTCAAATCTAAGAGTGAAAAATATAGTGAGTGATTCTGTTGAGTTTATTTATTTGTAATAAACATATTACATTCATATAATTATGGCTACTATCTAAAGCTTAGATACCATATTAGTTTTTTATTGTTTTATAACAAATTGCCAGAAACTTCACTTAAAACAGCATCCATTTATTATGTCATAGTTCCTTTAGATCAGAATCCCAGGGAAGTCTTGACTGGGTTCTCTGCTCAGGGTTTTACAAGGTTGAAATCAAGTTATTAACTGGGTTATGTTCCTGTCTACAGACTTTAGGGAAAAAATCCACGAATAATCTCAGTTTATTCATATTGTTGGCCAAATTCAGTACCTTGCAGCTGTAGCACTAAGATTCCCATTGTGTTGCTGATTGTCAGTGCTAGGATTATTCTTAGCTCCTAAGTCATCCACATCCCTTGCCACATGGCCCATCCATCCGTCCATGCACCTTTAAAGCCAGAAAAGGAAAATCTCTCTCATACTTCAAATCTCTCTTATCTGGAAGAATCCTTTGAAGGACTCTACTGATTAGTAAGCCTCATCCAAGTTAATCTTTCTATCTTAAAGACAACTGCTTTGGGACCTTAAATATATCTACCAAACCCTTCCCAGCAGTAACTTAGAATAGTATTTAAGGGAATTAGTGGGAGATGGTGTGTATAAAACAGGAATCAGGAATCTTGGAGACCATCTTAGAATTCTTCATACCATAAAATACATTGTTTCATCAACTCTGTCTTGGATCAAAGTAAGATGGGACAAAGAGCTGATGTATAATATGAGAACTGTAGTTAATAATATTGTATTGTCTACTGGTAATTTAGTAAGAGAATAGATTTAGGTGTTCTTAGCACACAAAAAAGCAACTATATAAGATGATAGGGATGTTATTTGCTTGATTACAGTAAGCATCTCACTATGTATATGCAAATCAAAACATGGTATTGTATATCTCAAATAAATGAGGTCTGACAAGTTTGTGAACCTGCTACCATGTGCTTATGTTGGCAGCACTGTACAAACAAGTCAATGAGGTTACATAACCTTGGTATATCAGTGTCTCAGAGCTGTGTTTGTGTCTATGTGTGGCGGTATCTTGCTCAGTGGTGTTCATTTTTGTGGCAATGTGTTGTTGTGTGCCATATGATGACATCTTTGACGGTGACTCCAGAACAAGAGTTCCAAAACTGCTTTGCAGGGTGGACAAGGTGTGGGTGCTGGTGCATAGCTTCCCAAGAGGAGTACTTCAGATGTCACTATAGTGATATTCAGCAATGAGGTACATAGCACTTTTTCTAGGATGAGTTCAAAATCTTAACTTGTAGACGTTATGCATAGCTTGCTTATTGTGAATAATGCTGCAGTGAGCATGGGAATAGAGAAATCTCTTTGACATACTAATTTAAAATCTTTTGGGTTAATACCCAGAGTGGGATTGCTAGATCAGAAGGTAATTCTGATTTTAGTTTTCTGAGGAACCTCCATACTGTTTTTCATAGTGACTGTACTAGTGTACATTCCTGCCAACAGCATTCAAAGGTTCCCTCTTCTCCACAAGCTATTCTTAATAATATGGTCAGATCACATCTGCAATGTGTACCATCCCTCATGGGTTTGTGTGCTGGGTTTGCTCTTCTAATCGGCTCTTTTCCTCCTGGGCCCTGTGACTATCATCAGATAGTCAAGAGGAAGCAGTGTCTGAGGGATATAGCAGCGTGTGTGTCTTAAAATGCAGGTCTTCCCTGAGCCAAATCAGCGATGTTTAAGCACTCAAACATATCTCCGAATATCCCTGGATTTGCAATTCTGGTTAAAACCCATAATATAAGTCCTTAGGGAGAAATTTGTTGATGGCTCTCAACAGGTCCTAATGCATGGTTATCCAGAACCATATGGGCCACACTTAAGGCAACCATCCATAAACACTGTCCTGTTCTTTTTGTAATTTTGTTGAGTTGACTTGGTGAAAAGGTTATTAGACTGGAAACAAGAAAAACTAAGGGTGTGTTTGTTGCCATTGCTATTACTATTATTTGCTATGTAGGTCTGTGGTTCCATGACCTTCAGGTGGCTTAGCTTCTCTAGGGCTTACATTAGTGGTTCTTCAAGGTTATTTGAAGGACAACCTGCTTAAAAATCACCTGAAGAGCTTTGAAAAATAGAGATGCCTGGTCCCTAACCTGAGGGATTTTGAGAAATAATTGTAGTCATAGCTAATTAAAGCTCTATGTTTTGTCCTAAACAGAGTTTTTAATTGCTCATCCAAGGAATGGGGAAGTCTGTGAAGCTAAGAGCCTGAAAGCAACAGTTCAGGGGGGAGGTCTGGGGCCCAGGCACATGCATTTTCAGAAGATTCCTTATATGTCTGATGCTGTTGCTCAGTGAGATCTCCGGGTAAGGTGATTTCTAGGGTCATTTCTAGCTCAATTGGAATGATACTCCTCCTGCTGAGATTGCCCATTTATTCAGCTAAGTATTCTATGTGCTATTTGTTAGGTAAATTAGCAGCTCCATCTTACAGCAGAAAAATTATAGACTTGGAGTAGTACATATTTTTACAGCATTACAAAACTAGAAACTGGCAGACCCAGGCCCTGAACCTCATTTTATCTGGATCTTGACCACCTTGCTATTGTTCATTCTTTAGCAGTGTAGTATGAAGTTCTGGGTGAAAGAGTTTCAGGGTACCAGAAACATCCCACAATCACAAGATGGACAGACTTTCCTATCCCCGAGCAGCCAGCTCTCTTAGCTCCTTTGATTGCAGAATCAGTCTAGGTAAAAGCATGAGTTTCCATTAACAACAATAAAACCTACTTAAACAAACAAACAAACAAAAAAACAATATAGTGGTTCTGAAGGCTCTTAGGCCATTTGTCATTGTAAAGACTCATGTAGGCTTTTCTGGAGTTATCATGGCTGTAACTTATAACTTATTTTCTCCTCTGTTTATTCATATACAGACTCCCAATTTAGTGTTTTCCTCTGCAAGTAGGAAAATGCAGCAGACTTTCCTAAGGGCTCTAATGGAGAATGATGTTTTCTTCTGCTGTGGTTCATTAGATGCTTTGCCAGTATAACCCCAGGAGGTGAACATACAAAGTAAATGACATTGGTCTTAGTTGTGCCCCATAGGAAGAGCAACTGGAGGTTCCAGTCACCTAATGACAGCTAATGAGGACGGAGTGCTGTTCAGATCGTACTCACTGTGCAAGGCACCCTCCGTGCTTTATCACATTTCCCTGGGAGGAGCAGCTGAAGTCTTTGTGTGCCTCAGGAAAAGAGATACCCAGGATTCTGCTTCTCTTTCCTCCACAAATCACTGCATGACTTTAGGCAGGTCTCTTAACCTGTCTGGATGTCCAGAATTTGTGCACATGTAAATTGAGTTAAAAATACCCTGCGTCTCCTCCTTTGGTGCCATGAGGCTGAAAGGAGACACCCTACTCTGCAAGTCATTAGCAAAGGATGTTGTCCTTTGACAACATCTGGCTCTATTCAATGTGCCCTGCCTTCTCGGCACACTTCTGGGCCATTCTTTATTTTCCTGCAGTGATCATCTACTCTAGGAAGCAGGTGGGGACTTGTTGCATGAAGGACTTCTACTGCTTTAGATTTCATTCTTCTTTTTTTTTTCTTTCTTATTTTATTATTAAATCATAGCTGTGTACATTAATATGATCATGGGGCACCATACACTTGGTTCATAGACTGTTTGCAAAATAACTGGGAAAATGCCAGGAAGGCTATGTTAACTAGTGTGATGAAAATGTGTCAAACGGTCTATGCTTTAGATTTCTTAATTCCAACCTTGGGAACAAGAACACAAATCTAGTGTCCATTTTTTGCTGGATGTTGTGTTTTGCCAGTAACACAGACCTGAACTCAGGCTCCCACTGTGTCTGGCTTTGTGTGTTGTGAAGGGCAAGGCCTCTTTGTTTCCTGCAGGAAGCCTCTCTGCTCTGCCTTGTTTTACTTCTGGTCAACAATTTCACAGTGTCTTGGGGTTGTGCAGACCCTCCCTCTCTGACTGGTAACTATGAGCCACAAATAAAGCCAGGAAATAGGGAAAAATTATCTTGGTGGCATTTTACTTAATGACAGCATCACTGTGTCCCTGGACTCACCAGATACCTGTAGAGATTCAGATGATTCTTCTGAATCAGGGAGGCAGAAATGAAGTTTGTTCAACAACTTTGAACACAGCCATCTCTCTGATGTGCAGCAGCTCTGCAGAAGTTAGCAGGCCATGGCGTGTTTATCAGCCAGACTCCTGACCTTTGCCCCAGCATATAAACTCCATTTCCCGGAGGTGAAGGGAGCCAGGATTTGTTACCGGTCAACATAAACAAACTTGCCCTGGGGTGCAGGGGTACTTGGAAATGTGACTAAGTAGAAATTAAGAGGGGGTAGTTTAGTCAGTGTAAGTCCTGCTGCCTGATTGTAACTTGTGTCTGATTTCTTTGTTTTCATGCCTGTCTCTTCTAGCATTATTTAATCTCTGAGTGTAACCACAGGAACTCAGTGCACACAATTACAAGAAACACCCTATATGTGATTAGATGTGAGCTACTACAGTCATACAACTTTTTGCTATGATGCTAGTCACAAGTCACCTAAACTTTTTTTCCTTTTTTTTTTTTTTTTTCTTGAGATGGAGTCTAACTCTTTTGCCTTCGGTAAAGTCTTATGGCATTGTAGCTCACAGCTACCTCAAACTCTTAGGCTCAAGTGATCCTCCTACCTTAGCCTCCCTTATAGTTGGGAGTATAGGCACTCACCATAATGCCTGGCTATTTTTTAGAGATGGGGTCTCCTCTTGGTCAGGCTGGTCTCCAACTCCCAAGTTCAGGCGATCCACCCACCTCAGCATCCCAGAGTACTAGAATTACAGGCATAAGCAACTGTGCCTGGCTTTCACCTTGACTCTTTTAAACAATATAAGACTGTGCTAGCACACTGCCAAGGTTTAAATCCCAGATCCATTATTTCCTAGCTATATGAGGTCAACAAGCCATTCTGTCTTCTGTAAACTTTACATTTTTAAATCTGAGATGGAGATAATAATTGCAACTGCCTCACAGGGCTGCCAGAGAGATTAAATGAATACCTAATAATTTGGTATTGCACTTACTGCCAACAGTATCTGGGGACATTTAAGCTAGGTGTCCTGGGGTAACTGTACAAATGAGATGAATTGTAGGTGTGTCAAAGAGTCTCAAGGCACCATATCAGGCTGTGAACTCCACGAGGGCCAGCATCATGCCTTGCTAATTTTTTTCTCTATTCCCAGTGCTTAGAACATGGTAAGCTCTCAATACATATTTGAATAATTAATAAAGATGACCTACATTCAAATCCTAGTTCTGTTACTTTTTGTCTTGGGCAAGTTATTTATCTTCTTGCATTCTGAGTTTGCACATTTATGAAATGGGGGAAAAATCTTGCAGGGGAAGCTATAAAAGTAGTCAACTGATACTTTCATGTGTGTTTACGATGTATCAGGCACTAGCTAAGTACTTCCTACGTGTGACTTTTCACAATAGCCCTAGGAAGTAGTTTTGCAGATGGTGAACTGATGTTCAGAGAGTTAAAAAAAAAGTATTTCAGGGTGACACAGTCATTGAGTGATGGAGATGGAGTTCCAAGCCAGTTAGGGTGCCCATAGTTAATGGGTTCTGTATGGCTCATATAGATTCTGGGATAAAATGGGAACTCAAATGTAGCCTCTGCTACTGCTTTTATTGTTATTATTAATATTTTGTTTTCCTGTGACACTTAGTACAGGGGAAAGATTCAGTCAGCCTAGTCATCAAAATGCTTATATGTCCACACTTGACAGATACAGATATAGTCAGAAGTTAGAGGCTGAGACTTCTGTTTGTGTTTGTCACTCTCGCCAGAATACTGATCTGAAAATCAAAGCAGCCATGTATTTTCATAAGACATTTCACTAGGGCAACTGGTAATAAATTTCACATTTAACCAGCCAGGAAGGCAAGAAAAAGGTCATATTTACACATCTGGGGAGTTCTGAGTCATCTGATAAGATAGGGATCAAACAAAATAAAGGCAAGTGCCTGAGCCAGATCTCACCCACCTGATAATTGATGGCAAATCACAAACCCGGGGAAAGCTTAAGATGAATGGGATCTTAGTGGTCATCTGGTCCCCATGAAGAAAGAGGATCAGAGAAGCCAGAATATCCTGAGTTGTAGAAGGGGTGGTGGTGAGGGGTCTACTTGAACACTTTCTAAAGTTGGTACCTAGGGTCTGGGCCAGGCCAACATCCATTCCCTCACCTTTCGATGACAGTGTCTTGATTCAGAGGACCACCCACACAAGTTGAGTACATTGACCATACTGTACTGCTGCTGCTGGAGGCCATCCCTGCCATTCTGGATAAATCTTGCTAGCTAGTCAGTCCATAGATAGTTTTTGTTGTTGTTGTTCTTATTGTTGTTTGTTTGTTTTTGAGAAGGAAAGGAAGAAGAAAGAGAAGTGTAAGTTAGTTTATTAATTTTCCAGTACATGAGGAGGCTGGCAGACTCCTGTCTCAAAAATACCAGCCTCCCCCTTTTGAACAGAAGCACAGAGCTTTTAAAAGTTCTGATCAATTCCATAATCCCATTTTTGGCCAAGACCATCTTGTGACCTCCACCAAGATTCATCCCATCTTTGGCTAAGATGATCTTGTGACTTCTGCCCAGACGATTCCCTTGATCTATCTCCTGTGGCACAAAAACAAAAGACTTTCCCCTTCCCCCACTGACCACTGGCATAAGACAGGGATGCACAGATTAGTTCCCAGAAAAAAAAAAAAAGGTGAAGGGGCTTTGGAGAGATAGAAAACATTTTCACGAACAGCTTCCCTGTAACTGGGTACAGCGAGTCTAGGGAGACAAGACTCCAGGCATCTCTGGCTGGTGGGATCTGCCTATGATCATCCCTTTGAGGATACAGGGAGCCAGCAAGGAACTTCTGGACCCCAGAAGGAGGACAAAAACAGTGGAAAACTGGCAAGTGGCTGCGTGTGTTCGATCAAACTTATCACGCCGGCAACCATGAGTACAAGCAGCAGTGAGACTGCAAACCAAAAAGGCCTTACCTGTGAACTGTTTTGGTGTTCTTGGACTTGGCACTCAGTTGAGCTGCCTTGGGGAGAGCTTGAGCAGGAGTGTGGAGAACGTTGGCATTGTCAGGGACCCCACAATGAGCCACTGAGCTGGGTGAAGTAAGCCATTGTGAAAGAACTGCTCGGGCAAGCTCCACACTTAGGGTCCCAGAGCAAGGAATGGGCAGGACAAAGTAAACTAGTGACTGAGCAGCCTAAAGGCAGGGAGTGAGCGGCCTTACAGCCTTAATCCTGAGGGGCAGAGTGAGACGGTTTTGGCACACTGTAGCCTTGGGCTGTTGCCCTGGGTAGAGTGCCCTGACATCACAGCTCATAGCAACCTCAAACTCCAGGGCTTGGCGCCGCCCAGACCTCCATAAGAGCTGTGCAGCAACCCCAACTGGTGACCTGCACTCACCGGGCCTCCACATTCTCTGACTAGGAACTGCGGGAGCAACGCAACCCTGCATCATCCCTCCTTTGTTCCCCCAGCCTCCACACTAGCCCGTTCATCTGGCCAGGGACTCGGGTAGCTGCGTGCCCTCTGGAGCCCTCCCTGCCTCTGCACAGAGCCCTTCTCCTGGCCAGAGACTGCTGGAGCTTTGGGCTCTCTGTGCCAAAGTCACAGGGTGCCAAGCACTCCCAGAAATGTGCGCACCACCCCCAGCCCTGTTGCTGGATCCGGGTGTGTCACACACCAGAGCTGCTTCCACAACCAGAACTCCCTAGCTAGAACAGCCACAGAGGAACTACACGGGACCACTCCCTACAAAGATCCAGCAACAATAGAGTGATCCCGCTGGGGTCTAATCTTGGAGAGACACCGCCCCAACTCTGAGGACAGCCAGAAACAACGGTGAAAAACAATCATGAGGGGAAATCAACAGAAAAACTCTGCTAATATGAATGATCAGAGCAGATCAACTCCCCCAAGGATCAATGGGGCAGAAACAACACAAGACCCCATGCACAAGCAAATAGCTGAGATGTCAGAAATTGAATTCAGGATCTGGATAGCAAATAAGATCGAATTAGAATTCCAAAAGTTATCTCAAGAATTCAATGGATTCAAAGACCAAATGACCAAAGATTTTGACACATTG
>CAUYPK010017223.1:0-27978 GCA_963574355.1 Loris lydekkerianus
GCAAAATCTACAAACACATGAAAAAAAGCTCATCATCCTTAATCATCAGAGAAATGCAAATCAAAACTACTTTGAGATATCACCTAACCCCAGTAAGAGTAGCCCACATAACAAAATCCCAAAACCAGAAATGTTGGTGTAGATGTGGAGGAAAGGGCACACTTCTACACTGCTGGTGGGAATGCCCACTAATATGTCCCTTCTGGAAGGATGTTTGGAGAATACTTAGAGACCTAAAAATAGATCTGCCATTCAATCCTGTAATTCCTTTACTAGGTTTATACCCAGAAGACCAAAAGTCACAATATAACAAAGACATCTGTAGCAGAATGTTTACTGCAGCCCAATTCATAATCGCTAAGTCATGGAAGAAGCCCTAGTGCCCATCGACCCACGAATGGACTAGCAAATTGTGGTACATGTACACCATGGAATACTATGCAGCCTTAAAGAAAGATGGAGACTTTACCTCTTTCATGTCTACATGGATGGAGCTGGAACATGTTCTTCTTAGCAAAGTATCTCAGGAATGGAAGAAAAAGTATCCAATGTACTCAGCCCTACTATGAAGTTAAATTATAGCTTTCACATGAAGGCTATAACCCAACTATGGCACAAGACTATGGGGAAAGGGCCAAGTAAGGGGATGGGAGGTGGGAGGTTTTGGTGGAGGGAGGGTAATGGGTGGGGCCACATCTATGGTGCATCTTAGAATGGGTACAGGTGATTGCACTAATGTACACAGCTATGATTTAACAATAAAAAAAAAGTTCAACATCACTCATTTTCATTGAAATTCAAATTAAAACCACGCTAAGATATCACCTTTCCCTAGTTAGAATCACTTTTATTAAAAATTCCAAAAATAAAAGATGCTAGCATGGATGCAGAGGGAAAGGAATACTTATTCACTATTGGTGGGTCTGCAAATTAGTACAACATCTATGGAACACAGTATAGAGATTACTTAAATAACTAAAAGTAGATCTACCATTTTATCCAGCAATCCCATTACAGGGTATTTACCCAAAGGGAAAGAAGTCATTATCAAAAAGATACCTGCACTCAAATGTTTATTGCAGCACAATTCACGATTGCAAAGATGTGGAATAAATTCAAGTGCCCATCAATTCAGAAGTGGAATAACAAAATGTAGTATATGTATACTGTGAAGTACTACTCAGCCATGAAGAAAGATGAATTGAGGTCTTTGCAACAATTTGGATGAAACTTCTCCTAAGTGAAGTATCTAAAGAATGGAAAAAAAATACCACATGTACTCAGTATTAAACTGGAACTAACTGAGGAGCACACACGTGCACACAGGGAACTAAAACCCAGTATAAATCAAGCAGGGAGTTAGGAGGTGTGAAAACCTACCTAATGGGTACAATGAATCCTGACTCAAGCATTACAAAATCCATCTATGTAACCAAAAACATTTTACTCTTGTAATATTTAGAAAGTCAAATTTAAAAGTCAAATACCCAGAAGAGAGCCTCTAATAGTCTTAACTGTGTCATAGTTCTACCCGTTGATTAGGGGATGGCAGGACATCTTGATTTTCATACCCATCAAGTCTGTATCCAGTGAGGAAGGAACGGGTAATTCTCCAGAGCAAAACTGTCATGATTAACAGAATAGTGATCTAATGCTAAGCAGGGGAAAATCACAGAGACTGCACCACTGCCTGCAGGACACCATGCTGGCAATGGAGGCACCTCAGAAGGCCTTCTGGAGCACCTGACAAGGATCCTCTCATGACTCATGTCCAAGGTAAATGCACTTGATTGTGCATTCCTTTCCAGGACAGAATTTGGAATTCAAATCTAACATTATTTGGGTGGAAGACATATGATTTTACTGGGCTGTTTCAAAGAGCACATCAAAGAAGCTCTTTGTAAATAAATTATACAGCTGTAAGTGTTGTATAAATCTTGAAGGACTGTAACCACTCTTCAATATGCAACTGGGTTAAGTTACAATTAATGGCAAATTCCTGGACATTGCTGAACATATACTTTTTTTCCTTTTATCCTTTCAAAAGGTGAAAATGTTGATTTTCATGCTTTGGGGAGTTACGGATCAATCCAGTCTATTTTTCTGCTCATCACCTGCCATGCTGTTCCATATTTTAACACTCTCTCAAGGCAAATTTGACTTTTTTCTTAAGTGAGTACAAGTCTTTATTGAGAATACTAGATTATTTTAAAGTGAGATCATAGATTATTGCAAGATATTAATGCCTCTGTAATGCCACTTTCTCAAATGAATAAACCCTAAGCACAACTTGACATATACCATATCTCTTCAGTAAGCTGAAGTAACACAATGTACAGGCGTCAGCATATAAACTCACTCTTGCATATTAGTGCTGCTGCTACTGCTTCTATTATTGCTACCTCCTGAATACAAGGGCCCAGCTGAGGCTGACAATGTCCATGGGTGATCAACCCTTCTTTCCCTCATAGGACAAAGCTATACCCCAGAGAAAACTGCTGTTTGCATTGCCTTTTAGTCTGCCTTTACTAAACCTTGCAGCAATCTGCAGATTGACACCCACTTTGTGGTCCCTGTTGCTGCTGTTTCCCAATAAGTCATAGCTTTGTATGAAGACGATGTAAATTCTTAAGGAAGATCAGCAGTGTATAATCTTGATGCTGTATTGGGTATACCAGCCATGAAACTACTTACTCAGAAGTTTCCATGAAGTGAAGGATTAAAGAATCTCCATATTCCATTTCCTGGGTCACTCGATTTGGCTGGTATAGAGTTCTCTAGTATTGTACAAGACACTTGTGACTCTCATTTAGCTAAACCTGTTTACCCTTATAGGAATAAATACTCCATTTCTGAAGACTTATTTCTGAGTAGTTTCTACAGGCCACATTTAAAAGAGAGGGAGAGAGAGAGAGAAAGAACAGTGTAAGAAACTAATGCCATAGCAGCATAAACTGTTTAAGACCACCATTTTTTTTTTCAGTCTATCCTAGTTAATCCTAGTTGGGGAAGTGGCAGATGATTGGGGCTAGTAGGGGACCTGAGAGGCCATCTACTTTAGGTAAGTTGAATTAGATACATCAGCAAGTCATTCCTTTATTTGCATTTGGCCACTAGACAATCTCCTACCTCTGACAGAACACCAATTCAGTGAAAAGTGGACTTTTGTATTTACATAATGGATTTCATACCTTTTTCCAATTTCAATTCCCTTAAAAATATGCAAATATGAATGAATGAAGATAAATGTATCTAGGTATGCAGCACCTCCCTATCATTCTAGGAAAGCATATATTTCAAAAGATATTTGCTCAAAATATCTGAGCAGAACTTTTTTTTTAATTCAGAGAAATGTCAGCCCCTAGAGTTTATTTCATTACCAAGAATGAATAAATGTAAGTTTCCTAGTTATCCCTGTCTCACAAGAGTGTAGTATATAGTCACATATTGCATAAGGACATTTTTTGTCAAGGACAATTTGTATATGTGACAGTGGTCCCCTAAGATTTAATACCATATTTTTAGTGTATCTTTCCTGTGTTTAGATATGTTTAGATCTATAAATACTTACCATTGTGTTACAGTTTCCTGCAGTATTCAGTACAGTAACATGCTGGACAGGTTTGTAACCCAGGAACAATGGGTATGTCATATAGTCTAGGTGTATAGTAGGCTATGCCACCTGGACTTGTCTGAGTACACTCTGTTTTGTTCACACAATGATGAAATTGCCTAATGATACCTATCTGGGACGGTATCCCTGTTAAGCAATGCATGACTGCACTTCATGCTGCTAGCCCTCCTCATCCATTGTATGTAATGACCATGGATCCTCCCTATGTCTGTGGAAATCTACACTCACACTTTCTGTGGCCTTCTTCTCTTTGCTTTTACATCTGAGAAAGTAAGTAATTCTGCTTCCTCTCGTGCCGGCCTTCCTCACACACCACCCTTTCAACATGTTGGAGGTTGAAGGTTCAAATTTGACTTTTCCAGATGAAACACTGCTTTTTTTTATCATTTAAATCAATTCTAGAGGCAGACTCATTTTTATAAAAGAAAGATTATTTTCATACTTCCTGGGCTTTCTCTTTCCTGGATAATATTGGTTGTGCATGAGGAATTGACAATGGTTTCTCATTACGTAGAATGCTCCCTCATTTTTGTTTGGTTCCTGACCAGACAGACCAATATTTTCCTGTCTAAACCAATCTATCTAAGAACCATGACTTAATCGTTTTTATCAGAGATTGTAATTGACCATATGTGGTCATCATGTGCTTCCATCAGGTACACAGAATCAACGTTAGTCAAGTGCTGCTTACCATGCTATTCAATAACTCATTATAACCCATGAAGCTGTGAAATAAAAATACAATTTCCTTTTTTTTTTTTGAAAAAGAGTCTCACTGTGTCACCCTGTGTAGAATGCTGTGACATCACAGCTCATAGCAACCTCAAACTCTCTTGGGCTCAAGAGATCCTCTTACCTCAGCCTCCCAAGTAGCTGGGACTATAGGTGCCCACCACAACACCCAGCTAATTTTTCTATTTTTAGTAGAGATGGGGTCTCACTCTTGCTCAGGCTGGTCTCAAACTACTGAGATCAGATGATCTACCCGCCTTGGCCTCCCAGAAAGCTAGGATTACAGGTGTGAGCCATGGCACCTGATCCAAAAATACAAATTCAATATAGTTCTTAAGGAAAAAAGAGCCCTAAAATCATAAAGCAGTGTTTTTTGTTTTTAGCTTTTTTTTTAATTTTCATTTTGCTATTTCAGAGTTTGAATGGTAACTGCAGTTCTCACTATCTTGGAGATCTTTTGTGATTTCTTGTGTTGAGCCTCTCTGTAGATCAAGATCTACTATCATTTAAGAATTACATAACTGATTGAATTAATTGCTAAATAGGACAAACATGGGGAAGGAGGCGTGTTTTATCTTTCTTCCCAAAATTTTACTCTATAGCTTTCTTGAAAACTTGTCTTAAGGGGCTGGCCGACAGTCTCCATTGTCCATTCCTATCTCTCCACTGTCCCTTTATATCAAGTACCCTAAATTAAGTGACTAAGGGAACTTTACTTTCAGGGCCCACACCAGCCATAATCTGATTCAAGGTCAAGAAGAAGATAAATCCCCCACAAAAAGCAAAACTTTCTTTTACCTGCTGACTATAGCCTGGAATTCATTTCACAGGAATCTAAGTGTCTCATTTCACAGCCAGAAACCAAGAGAAAACACCTGGACGATTTACATTGCCATGTGCATGAGGTTCCACCTAGCTGCAAATGCAGTTGATGAGTGTTGATTATGTAAGCCTGTGAAGACAGAAGATGGGCCAACAACTGTGGGGATCAGAGGCTGTCAGTGATGGGTGGTAGACAGTGAGAGGGGCGTTCCTAGGGGAAAGCAGCCTGGTGGCAGGTGGCCAGAAGGCTGAGAGAGCAGCAGAGTTGTTTTGACCTGCTGAGTGAGGCCCCTATGACGAAGAGAGCAGAAGTCAAGAGGAGACAAAACTGAAAGGAGGCAGCATTTATACCTGGGTATTTGCTTGGCTAAGATGTTTCTGAAAACATCCACAAAGGATCCAGAAAGGATCCATAGCTGCTAATTTTGAAGCAATATTTCTGAATGTAGAAGAATCTTGAGGCGAAGCATTTATACTCCAATCAAAGTGTTTGGAATATTTGTCACAGAGTGTGATACAAACCCATAATATACTAATCAGAGTTTCCTAAAATATGCTTATGTTCATGTGTCTGGGATTAAATACTGAATGAAAAATGCACTCAGAACCTCACTATCATACATGGGAGACTCGGATATGCAAAGGAAAGTAAAAGAATACATTTTACATCCTGGGGGACTCTTGTGTGACACAGTGGTTAAGACTTAAGCAAGAGGAGGAATCCATATTACTCTGGTTA
Organism: Loris lydekkerianus; assembly: GCA_963574355.1. Lineage (NCBI taxonomy): Eukaryota > Metazoa > Chordata > Mammalia > Primates > Lorisidae > Loris > Loris lydekkerianus. The sequence continues at coordinate 5,928 of CAUYPK010017223.1, forward strand.
TGGGGAGTTTCTCATCATAGTAATGAACCATGCTGCAGAACTGTGTCAGCAGAATACCTGAGAACAATGAGGCAATTCCTAACAGAGGAATTATCACGGGCCTGTAACCTAGCTACTCGAGGCAAGTATACAAATGAGAAAAGAAAGTCTAATTACAATTTCTATGAAAATAACAATAAAATCAAGTTTTAGATAGATGATAAAATAGAATATTTATTTAATGGAAAGTCTCATGTTTGTTGGTTACAAAAATAAGTTCAGTGGGAACAATTGTATTAAAGTAATCTTTTCCTTTTGTTTAAGATTTTGGTTTGGTAAAGTGCAGAAACAGTATAGGCATATGATGTATCTTGATTTCAAATAATTATTTGGTGAAGATTTTTACAACAGACTGTATGTTGAGTCTGAATGAGTGGGCTGTTGACATGTTGATGGATCATGGCAGCTTGCACAACCACAGTTGGTGATTATGGAGGGCATCGGGTAAGTTAGCCCACTTCCCAAGCAAACCTTGAGTAAAGCACACAGCACTATCAAGAGGGCAGCATGTTCAATAATATGTTAGAGGCCCTTCCTTGACTTCATCCTGTTTAACAATGTAAGTGACTTGAATGGAAGTCCTGGAAAGCAAGATTATTCAAATTTCAGAGGTCAAAATTAGGAATGATGATTTATGCAATAAAAGGAAATTATATAATAAATTACATAGTTATGATTCCATATCTCTACAAGGTAGGATTAAAATCTATAAGGTGAAATTTAGTAGGAATAAATGATAATTTCTGTATTTATCACTTAAAAAAAAAAAAACTGTGCCTAGGAACTTGGATAGAACTGGAGACCATTATCCTAAGTGAAGTCATCTCAGGAATGGAAAAACAAACACCGCAACCACATGTATTCTCTAATAATTAGAAGCTAAACAATAAGCACACTTGGGCACAGAGAAATGCAAAGCCCACTGAAATCCCAGAAGGGGGAAGGGTGGGAGAGGCAAAAACTTTACAATGAATACTGTTCTGGTGATGGGCATGCTAAAAGCCCTGACTTAAGCATCATACAAAGTGTCCATGTAATTAAAGCATCCGCACCCCCTTAATATTTTGAAATTAAAAAAAATTCAAACAAAAAAAAGTGTGGGTTGGAAACAAGTTATTCCTCAAGGAGAAAAAAAAAAAAACTTAATGTGAGCCAGCGTTAAGCAAAGTGAGTCTGTCCCAAACATGTCACAGAATATCAGTCTATCTTTGAAAGAATAGTATCAAGAGTATGATATTTTCTTGATTTCTAGGCTAAGCAGTCCACAACTAGAATATTGTAATTATTTTTAGCAGCTCATCTTACATAAGACAAAGATAAATAGTAAAGTATCTGGTGGTGATTGGAGCAACCTCTGAGCCCACCCTAACTGAAGAGCAATAGAGGGTAACACACTACCTAATATGCATAAAAGAAAACAAAGACAGTCCATCATCGAGATTTAAGTATATATATTTGAAGATTTTTTTCTACAAAAAAGACAGAATAAATTCATTCTATATTGCCACAAATGACAAAATCAGAATGAATAAAGGGGGCAGATTTTAATTCCATCTGAGAAAACATTTAAATAACTTGCATAGTGGTGCAGGTTGCCTGGTAAGGCCAGGCACACCCTTTGCATCATATAGGTCCTAGGAGATCTAGTACAGCACTCGGGCAAGAATGATTGGAGAGAGAAGATACAGACTGTGATTACTGAGGATGGAACTCTGACATTAGGGTCACTGAGGAAGACAATCCAAAGATATCTGAGAAGGAGAAACTCTAGAGTTAGTAGGAAGCAGAAAGCAGTGTCATTTCTGGGATGGCAAGAGGTAACAAAATGGCCAACAGTGTTACTCTAAAGAAAGGCCAGTAAGATAAGAATGGAAAAGCTGCCCTCAGACTTGACCAATGGAGGTCATGGGCGATCCTAGTGATTTCAGTCACATTGTGAGGATGGAAGCCTGAAGACTTCAGGAGGATGTGTGGGAAAAGGAGAAGTGAGGAAGGGGAGCAGGAAGTAAAGCTTCTTTTTTCCAAAATGTTATTTTAACGCTCCAGAGGAAGGAAAAGAAGAACCTAATGTTTGTGCCCCCATTCATATGTGGAAGCCCAAACGTCCAATGTGATGGTGTTTGGAGAGGTAATTAGGGTTAGATTAGGTCATGAGGGTGAGACACTCCTTGCGGGATTAGTGGCCTTATAAGGAGAGAAAGAGAGATCACTTGCTCTCTCCACCATGTGAGGTTCTCCAAGAAGGTGGACATTTACGAGCCAGGAAGGAGCCTTACCAGGAACCCACCATCCTGATATGATGATCTCAGATTTCTAGACTTAAAACTCTGAGAACAAATGTCTGTTGTTTAAGCCACCAAGTCTGTGGTATTTTTGTTATGGCCTCCTGAGCTGACTAATACAGACGATAACCAGAAGCGAGATTCTGGGTCAAGGGAAATGTTTTTAATTTTACTTTTTTTAGAATGGGTAAGATTGAGCCTGTTTCTAGGCTTAGAGGAGGAAACCAATGACAAAAGAAAGGTATAAGAGACAGAAGATAGGATGAATAATTAATGGAGCAAAGCTCCCAAGGAAGCGGCAGGAAGTGAGACCAAGAGCATGTCACAGGGATTGATCTTAAACAGGAAAAACACATACTAGGTATCCCTAAAGCAGTTCCACAATCATCATTCATGACTGGTTGCTGAAATGTTTAGTAGTTGCCTACAGGTATTGTTGGAGGAGAATAAAGTGCCAGGTTAGAGAAGGATGGAGAGTCCACAAAATATTTTGTCACCAGCTATGTTGGCTTACTACGCATTGTCCAGAAATTATTTTTCTTCAGTATATCAACCTTACCCATTTGTGGGGACAATGGAGAAAATTTTAACTTCATTATAGCTAAAAAGACACAATGATAAAAAAGAAAAAACTTAAATAACTGCTTCCAGGTGGAATTGGCACAAGCCAGAGACATATATGCCTGTAATAGTCAATGAAAATAAATTACATGTTACTGATGCTACACAATAGTCACCCAAAAACACATTTTAAAGATTTCCAGTGCAAATCTGAGTGTCAGAAATATTTGTCAATGAAGAGAATGATTTTACCTCTTTTGAGGTTACTAAATGTCCAATGTGTAAAATATAAAATTTTAATATTATCTGGGCTCTATTAGTCTCCACTGATAGCCATTATTAGCACTACTTAACCTTAACTTTTCCTGCTATCATGGCTCGGGGAATGGCCATGTACTCCCCAAGTAACATCTGGGAATTCTCAGGTACACAGTTTGCTAATTCAGGTTTCATTGCCTCTTAACATTTTCCCATGAAGTAATAAATCCAAGAATCAAGCATGACTGTTTTATATAGACTTCATCTATATATAATATAAATAGCTCAATTACAGGTGATCATCCAACTGGCCTGATTTGCAAATCGAGGCCAGTGTTTTAAAACACTGCCATCTACTGCAATCGCCACAAATTACATAGGCATTTTGAACAGCGAAGACACACAAGAGAAAATGTTTTACTGTGTGTGACCTACCCAGCTGCATAAGTAAATTGTTGAAGATGACGTTGAAATAATAATCAACCGGTCTGAACCTTATACTATAAAGGATAAATTTATAGTATAAGGTTCTAGAATAATGATGCTTGTTCAAAGGCAGGATTGAGGAGTGGTTGTGGGTTCTGACATGGGAAGCTTGATATGAAACCAGTGTGTGGTAATATACTACTTCTGCAACCTGTATTGTGAGTCCACTAACTAGTCGTTACCTTGAGCATTGACTCCAAGCCTGGTTTAAAGGGGACGCTTTAAAGCCTTCAGTAAAACTAAATGTATTTTTGTCAGGATTTCAGAGTCCTTGAAATTCTCAGTTCAAAGAAGGCCAAATAATTATAATGCATAAAGTTCATTCTTTTTTTCTGTAGATTTTTATTATAAAGAAGATGCTTTCAACAGAATAATTTAATTCACTGATTCTTTTTATATCTCACTTGAGTGTACGTATTTGGCTGAAAAAATTTTATGAGAATATTATCTATAGGGCCTGTATTACCATAACATCATGAAAAAGGAACTTTGAATTAAATTAAAATAATATGCTTTCATTGTTAAATCTCTATTTGTCTAGGGAAAAAAAAGTTCTCTAAATCTCAATTATTTTTATTTCTTTGCCTCTCACTGAAGTGTATGATCTATTCTTTGATTTTGCAGTTATTGTCTAGTCATACGCACTAAGGTAACACATCTTATGATTTTCACTGGCAAAACAAATATAAACAAGTAAGATCAATAGCCTGACGACCCCATGGATCAGAGCTTTAGAGTCCTAATGTTTACCCATTATCTTTCACAGCCTTCTATTTATGTATGTGCCATGAATGCCAAGGTTACCTGTAAGAAATCTCTGAATAAAGCATAGTGACCAAGACGAACAGAATTAAGAGTAAGCATGCTACACTGGTACCCTCCTGTTCCAACTGCTAATCATTACAACCAGCATTAAAAAAATGTATAATGAGGAATTCTGTACCATTTAAATTCAAAATTTTAAATTGGACTCAAGTATACATAGTTCTAGTCATTCACTTTTTGGATTATTTACAAACAGATTACATGCAGTAATCTATAGAAATAATTATTAATTTATAACACAGACACTGGAATTATTCTAATGAAGATCTTTATTTATCTACTGTGATAGTTAATTTTATGTGTCTACTTGTTGGGCCATGATGCCCAGATATTGGTCATACATTATTCTGAATGTTACTGGGTGGGTGTTTTGGGATCAGAGTAACATTTAAATCAGTGGATTTTCAGTCAGGCATACTGACCTCCATAATGTGGGTGTGCCTCACCCAGTCAGCCCAAGGCCCCAATGGGATGAAAGACTGATCTGCCCGAGAGAGACAGAATTCAGCAGCTTTCAGATTTGAGGGTCTGGTCTCCAAGCCCAAACTTGCCAAACTTCATAATCATACAAGCCAGTTCCTAATGCTTCTGCCTTTCAGGAGGACCCTCACTAATACAGCTTAGTGCTTAGTTTTTTAAATTAAAGATATATGATGTATTCAAGGCCTCAGTTTCAAGCAGAAGAGATTGATTCTGGCTGACTTAGCTGTGTTTGTCATGATCCGCTTAAATAAGCCCTGGACTGGCCGGAGAAAGCAGTTGTCTTACAGCATCAGGGTGGGTCATTTTGTCCACCTGCTGACTTAGGGGAGCACCAGAGAGGGATTTGGTGAGTATTAACAGAAGCCAATGCTGAGTCCAAGTTCCAGTCAACCAACCAAGAAAGAAATGTCAATCTGATTTCTTACACATTAATCCAGAAACTTTGGAAAGTCTACTCATATTGATAAATTTAGGCCTATATAGAATAATATATCCCCCCCCCCCTTCTACTTCTTTCAGGATCTAACACATTACTAAATATATTATCCTTTCTTCTTTCTTTCTTTCCTTCCATCAATATACATTAGCAAAATCTTGCAATTCTTTTAGTACGCGAGTCTTTGATTGTTGTGTTTGACTGTATATTTGTCTTCCTGGGGCTTGCTGGGATCTCATTCCAGGTAAAAGTCTGGAAACAACAGGAGATGGTACAAGTGTGGTAGAAGGGGAATTGCCTTTTCCTTGCAAAGTAAAAGGTCTTCCTTTATCTTACCGCAAGGCAGGAAGGGTCTCCTCAGAGGAGTAGGTGGTACTTCAGAGGGAGGCTCAGAGGAGCTTATGGATTTGGAGTACTGAATCACTAGATCTTTCTGGAAGGTTCCCATGCCAATTCTAGGGACCCCTTTATTTTTCCTAACTTTCTTACAAGAGACAGATATAGCTATGAATTGAACTGAAAGCCATCCAGAGAATCAAATTGTGAGTTTGATTTTCTGGTATATTATCCTATAATTACTTTCGATGAGAGATTGTTTTGTAACATAATCATAGACATTCTATGATTTTCTGTTTTCTGTGAAGTGAGAATTTTGAGCCTTTCATTCTTTCTTTAAGCTATCCAGTGCAGCAGGAAACGGCTAGCTTATCTGATAGCCTTTAAGCTCCTCACAGCATTTATATTTTTTGTGTGGTAGCAGCAATGTGAGCATCTAAAGCCCTGCCTTTAATGACTACTTTATTCCATTTAAATACATTAACTAATTTAATTATCTCCTTTGCCACTGTATGTGTGTGCCGCGTGATGCCAGAGTTCATCTCTCAGTGTTACCTGGTTTTTAGAAGCCACCAGCCGCAACAAGCTCAGATAACCCATTCCAATTTTTCTGCATTTCTCTGAGGTTCTTTTGCCTGCATCCCATTTTGTAATCAATTTCTATATCAAGAGTTCTTAGTCATAAGGAAGAAAAAGTTACTTTGGCTGACTAAGCACAGACTCTGCTTTGTGTTAGAATATTCAAAGGCTCATAGAAATATAAGGAGAGCTAGAGAATGAGGTTTGAGGCTAAGCTTCTAGGGAAAATCCCCCAGTTTGTATTTTGGAGGTTTCCTGATAAGGCATCATCTAATATAGCCCTCATTAAGCAGCTATACCAAGAACGTGACTTTTCTGCAACTGTTGCTCCATTGGTGCCAGAGATTCAACCTTGCAGCCACTGACTTCCCTCAAATGCCTCTTGCATTAATCTGAGTCCTTCCAGAAGCAGAAACCAAGCTAAAATTAAGTACACACAGGTTTTATTAGAGTTAAAATGGGAACATTCTGGAAAGGATAATATGTTTAGTAATGTGCGTTAGATCCTAAAAGAGGTAGAACAAGGGGGAGGAATATATAATTTTATATAGGCCTAAATTTATCAATATGAGTAGACTTTCCAGCGATTCTGGACTAATGTGTGAGAAAATGGGAATGTGCTAGAAAAGCGAGGACAGCCATTAGATCCCCAGCCAAGCCTGACTGTGATAAGGGAGAAAGGAGAGGGAAGATAGACTGGGCTGGACTGCCATGCAGCCTAAGGACAGTGCTGAGGGCCCATCAAGGAGAGGACAGGACTGGGCATGCTCAGGTACCTTGCAGCACTCACTGAGCAGCCACGTGAGAAGTGTGGCCTCAGTGCAAAATCTGCAATGGCTTTCAGACAGCAGTGGCTGGGCCCATGATCAATTATACTCTCCACAGTTGGAGGTCTGCTGTTTACTGTCATTGTGGCCACACCTCTGTCACCTTGCCTTGCCAGCCTGCGGATGCTCCTGTTTCAAATTGCTCTCTTACAAATCTAAATGTCATGTGTGCAAGTCCCATTCAGAATCTAAGTCAGATGCTTGTGCTTTGGCTGCAAAGAAGACTGGGGAGGAGAAAGTTACAAATTCCCAGAATATAGAAAGGGTGTTAAAAAATCGGTTGTACAGACAGAAAACCCTACAGATGTCCATCACGGTAATGAAAACAAAATAACCTTAATGAAAGACCTGAAACTGTGTGTACTTAGCTATTTTATTAGCATTTAGTAAATGGTTGAAAGGAGCAAGTTTGATAAATGTCTTTCAGAAACAGAAGGAAAAAACAGAGGAGAACAGCAATTAGGGAGAGGACTAGGGGGAAAATAGAGAGTAAAGATTGGGGGAGAGGGGAGGGGGGAGGAGGGAGGTGAAGAAGCTGGAGGAGCCACAGACAGGAAAGAAGCTGGGAGGAGATCGTGGGGGAGGGGAGGATCCAAGGAAGAAAGAAATGGAGGAAATGCAAATCCAGGAGCCGGCCTCCAGCCCTCCGACTTCTAATCATAGCAATCCAAGAGGACACAACTAATAAGTGGTACTTGGACTTGAACTCAGATCTCTTTGAACTCACTGTTTTGAAGGTCTTTTATCTTATAAAAGTGCCCTCTGGACATACAAACATACAGAACGAAATTATTCACAGCTAAGTTTTTTCCATTTAATTTGGGGCATAGAAAACTATGAAATGAAATACAAATGAGCATGGAAGAGCATTAATTGAAATAAGCAATTTACTCCATCCAGTTACAATAGAAATTAATTAGTTCCTTCATTCAATATTTTGCTTTGCCTTTGAGATCTCATTCCTACATGTCCTCTATCCCAGAAAGTAGCTCGTAAGTTTGCTTCTTGTTAACCAGATATTGTCATAGTACTAAACTTTGCATTTTCTGAGATAACCTATAGATGGCACCTTAGTTAGTGCTCCCATTTGCTGCTATGTTGGTACAATTCTGATAATACAATGTGATGTACAATTTAGGGAGAAGGCATTTATTTAAGCCGAATATAAAATGTATTAAACAGACTCATTTTTTTTCTGGTGCAAATTCTCATTTTATTTAGCCCAGCATGATTACAGTTTTATAACATGTTTTCAGACTATAATGACTTTACCCTGCTAATCCTGAGGAAGTCAATTAGATTTTATATACTAGCTATAATAATCAGTAATATTTTATAGCTATGTGATGGTTGTTATGAATATTAATTGCCACTATCAATTGTTCCTGGACTGCCACCATTTACTCTCTGTTCCTTTAGCTTTATAAGTAAAATCTATAGTAAAATCTACCTGTTATTTTCTATGCAAAGCAGTATTTTAAAATACTTTTTAAAAATCTTTGGGTTACTCTAATTTTATCTTTCTGTTTTTAAATCATGAAAATAATAGAAGTAGATGAAAATAATAAAAGTAGAAAATTTTGGAGTTGGAGGCCTGATTTTCCCCATCTATTAATTACTCACATAATTTCCACCAGTTTTTATCCATATATATATTTTTTTTTTTTCTGGTGCAAATTCTCATTTTATTTAGCCCAGCATGATTATATGTATATATATGGAATACATTACTCTCTTGTTGTTCTAAAGGAAGAAAAAACAGCAGTGACAACTTTAGTAAGGAAAAACCACATAAAAGAAATGAAGCAGAAAAGTTTGGATAATTAAGTCAATTTAAACATAATTGTGTTTAAAATCAATAGTTATATATGATCTGTTTGAGTAAGATCTGGTCAACAATACTTAGCACTTTTTGCAGTATTACTGTATACTTAAAAAAAAAAAAAAACTATAACAATAGTCTTTTTGTCAAAACTTTATTTCTAAGAGAAATAAAGGGGAAAGAAATATATTCTTGAGTGTAAGACAACCAAAGACTACAAATTAAATTTATTTCAAAATATTAACCAAATTCACAACAAATATATCAGCAACTTAGAGCTTAGGGCAGGATGAAAGGAAACACTGATTTAAGACACAGTATTAAGTCTAAAGTATTAAGTGTATTCAGTCTGAGAAGATAGGAGACAGGGAATCAGGGGAGGAGATGGGGGAAAAGCCCAACACAGCAGAGCTGTTTCAGGATGGGCTCCAGGCTTAAAAATAATGAAATGGAGAGACTTCAGGTTTCAGCTCCCATGTGTAAGAAACTTGAAAATCATCACTCTGATCCTTATAACAAAAAAGAGACTGAACAAACTGAAAATTAACTCTTCTTAGACTCTTCAAAGGCTTAAGGACATAGAGCAAACTGATGCCCTAAAACCTGGAGACAGGCAAATACAGAGACTCACAGCCAAGATCAGCATTATGTGGAGAAGGATCTGTTTGGGCCATAAACTGGTAGGACCACTTAACTGGTAGTTTTGACAAATTTCTGGAGACTGAGAATGACTTAACTTGGGCTTGAGAAACTTCTGGGGTCTAGTATTAAAGGAATCCCCCAACTTTTGTGGGGTTTAACTCTAGGAACCCCACAAGGTAAAAATCGAAGAAAAATATTCTCCCATTTCAGCAGGGAAGAAGGAAAAAGTAACCATTTTCTACAATGTCCAAAGAGTTTTCTAAAACAAAGCCCCATTCATCTAAGGAAACAAACTTTGCTAGAGTTTTATTGACCTGGAGGAAGGTCAATTAGCCAGCTGTAGCTCCCTCTAGCCTCTTTAGTCTCACCTAAGGAAAGGGAAAATGGATAAGAAACACTCATGAATATCATAGCCCAGGGCGTCAACCCACCAGAAGACTGAGATTTAATCACAAGATCATAGACTGCCTTGTCTCCTCCATATCTTGCCAGCACATCCACAGGGCTCCAGAACAATAATGGCGGGAGAAACGCATGATACAGATTCTATTTAGGAAGTAGTTCTTGGGGAACTGCTGATGGGCAGCAACAGGAACGTCCATTCTTTGCCGGTGGGAATTCTAAATGGTACACCCACTTTGAAAGAGTGTTTTGCAGTTTCACACAAAACGAAACATACTCTCACCAGACGACCCAGCAACTGTACTCCTTAGAATTTACCCAAATGAGCTGGAAACTTATATCCACACAAAAACCCACCCAAGGATGCTCATGGTGACTAGTCACAATTGCAGCAACCAAGATGTCCTTCGTGAGGTGAATGGACAACTAAACACTGGTATATCCAGACAATGAAATATTATCCAGCTATCAAGCTATGAAAAGACATGGAGGAATCTTAAATGTCTACTACTTAGCAAAAGAAGGCAATCTGACAGGGATAACTACTATATTATTCCAAAATATATGACACTCTGGAAATGGAAAACTCCTGGAAACAGTAAAAAGATCTGTCCCGACAGGTTAAGGGGCAGAGAAGGAGAAATAGGAGGAGCATAGAGAAATGTTAGGGCATTGAAACTACTCCGTATGATACTCTTGGCAGACACATGTCATTATCTATGTGTCCCAACCCACAGAAGGTACAACACCAAGCGTGAAACCTAATGTAAACAATGAACTCTGGATGATAATGATGTATCCAGGTAGCTTCCTCAGCTGTAACAGAAGCAGCACTCTAACAGAGGAAGGTTGATAAAAGGCAAGATTGAGAGTGGAGGGTCGGGGACATGGGAACTCTCTGTACTTTCTGCTCAATTTTGCTGTGAATCTAAAACTTCTCTAAAAAATAAAGTCTGTTTTTAAAAAAACAAAAAGACAAACCATACACTAGGAGAAAATATTTCCAAGATATATATTGGATAAAGAACATATTATACCCCAAATATGTATTTTACTAAAAACTTTAAAAACTCCGTAATAACAAAACCAAAATCCCAAGAAAAAATTAGGCAAAAGATGTGAACAGACACTCATGGCACACAAGCAGGTAAAAAGATGCTTAACACTCGTTATTAGGGAATTGCAAATTAAAACAACAATTAGATACCACTACACATAATTAGAATGGCTAAAATAAAAAAAAATACTGAACACTGACAAAGATGGGGTATAACAGATACACTTGTTCATTGTTGTTAGAAACGCAAAATGGTACAATTTTGGAAAACTGTTCATCAGTTCCTCACTAAAAACTATGTTTCTCAGAAAACAGAATTTTACTATATGATTCACAATCATACTCCTCAATATTTACCCAAATGAATTAAAAAATTGCAACCACACAAGAATATGCCCTGGAATGTTTATAGCTTACTTTATGCATAGTTGCCAAAACCTGGAAGCAATCGAGATGTCCTTCAATAGAAGACAATCAAACTCTGGTACTTCTCTACAATGGAATATTATTCGGCAATCAAAAGAAGTGAGCTCCCAAACCACAGAAAGATATGGAGGGGCTGCAAATGCGTGTTGTTAAAGAAACCAGTCTGAAAAGGCTGTGTAGCATAAGATTCCAAACATATGGCATTCTGGAAAAAGTAAGAGTATCGTGACAACAAAGGTCAGTGGTTATAAGAGACTCGGGAGAGCAGAAGGGTTGAATAGATGCAGAATAGGAGACAGGGCAGTGAAACTATTGTGTAGGATTCTGTATGATAGATACATGATATCTGGCGTTTGTTAAAACCCATAGAATTCTACAACACAAAGAAAAACTGTTGACATAGAAAAAGTTTTAATGTGAAACTAAAGGCAAAAGGAATTGCATATAAAGACTGTATTCTAGTCAATAAAGTTGTTTCTTGTGAGACTACAGGTTAATAGTTCAGATACTGCCGTATAGGTTAGACAGTTAAGTAAATGGATGGCAGATGATTGGAGCCGTATTTCTCACCAGTGGAGTGTGGAAATTTACAGATCAGCAAGAAGGAAGCTAGAATGATCCTTGAAGTAATGGAGTAGAGTTGGAGACACGGTTAAGAACACATGTTTAACATCATAGAGATAGGATGGTTACATATAAAAATATAGATATCTGTATATACATAGGTTAATATACACACATTTATTTCTTTGTTCTATTGGCTACAGAGCCTTACAGAAATGACACCCTATAGCAGCAATCCCGGTACCCAGAACTCTAGTACTATTCTCCAGTAAAAGGACAAGCTTGAAGAAATGGCTAATTCTAGGACTGTGACGGGAAAATTATATGATGAACTCGGAGCATTTTGTAGTGCTAGAAAGTAAAAAATAAAACATAAACCCATATTGATGGGAGTAGATCAAAAGGGCAAAGAAACCAATAGAAAGAGCTCCAAATAGCCAAAGCTGGAACAAAGTACTAGATTTATAACCTGTATTATACATTAGGTATCCATGAATCCACAGTGATAGAAACAAAGCCCTTTCCCCACAATAATTTCTTTGGACTAGATAGAATGTAGTCATTCCTTGTAAGATTGTTTCTATAAGGAAATTTAGGTCAAAGTCTTGCCTTACAAAAAATTTTAAACACAACCTGTTTCTTTAAATGGAGCCTGCCTATGTTAATTTTAATCATATGCTGTTATTAGTTCTAGGGTGGAAGGGGGTTCTTCCCAATAGGCCCGAGGGGCCCCCTTTACCAATGCTTACCTTTTAGATGATCTCCCTACAAATTTGTTGGCGTTCCCCAAAGAAACATATGCCTGAGTGTTAGTTAATTAACTATAGATCTGTTAACATTGTGAAATTCAAGTTTACATATGTTTTCAAACAACATATTTTAAACAAAATTATTTGCAACCATAAAGGGAAGCTAATTTATTCATCATTCATTCAACTAATATCTGTGGAGCTTTCTTTTCTATGCCAAGCACTGCAGAAAGATGGAGCCTGCAGCAGTGAATCAAGTAGTCCCTTTCCTCAAGGAACCTATGTCTCATTAAAACCCCTTTAACAAAGTTTGAGATTCTTTTTTTTATTATAGTGACCTTTTAAAGTAAAACAACAACAAAAAAATCAATGTATAGAGAAGAAGAGGCGTGGAAATAGCCTTTCCACCACATAAAATATAAATCATCTCTAGATTTTGCTGCTCATCTGGTGCACTTAAAAATGGTTCTTGGACAAATGCCTGTCATTCAATCAGAGAGCCACTGCTTTCACTGTGAGCGTGCATTCCAAATCACAGTGGGAGAAGTGTTCGGAAGTAGGCTGCAGTCTAATGAGAGAGACCAGACAGGCTAAAACAAAGAAGAAACTCTAGGTCAGGGGTTGGCAAACATTTTCCGTATAGGACTACATACTGAATTTTAATTTTAGGCTTTCTGGCCTATATGATCTTTGTTGCAACTACTTAACCTTCCCATCATAGCATGAAAGTAGCCAGAAATAATATGTAAACGAAGGAGCAGAGCTGTGCTCAAATAAAGCTTCATTTACAAAAACAGACAGCAGGCTAGATTTGACCAGCCGGCTGTCGTTTGTCCACCCCTGCTCCAGGTGACGGCAGGTCTTCTGTGACTTCTGCTCTGCAGTTGATGGTCAACACAGTGGTGTCTGCTTCCCTCTCCACCTCAGGGTGTGTGTCCTTCCCAAAGTGATGAGGTCAGCTACCAGATACATAAGCCATTCTTGGGCCAAGGACCCTTTGAGTCGCTGCATTCCTATGCTGAAATTTCCATAAGACCACACATAAGCCCACCTTTTATTGATAAAATTAAAACAGTAAAATTACAAATGATTGGTGAGGAAAGTGCGGAGGGCACTGTGAATGGGAAATAGATTAAGTGCAGACTTAGGAGAGGGAGAGTTTGCAGGTCCCAGGCGTGGCCTGATGGAAGAAAGGGTAGGCGCACGTGTGAAGGCAGCAGCAGCTTTTTGGAGTGGGGGGTAGGATGAATTCTTGGGGTTGGAATTTTAATTCAACTTCAAAAACAGGCAGGGGCCCAATAAGGCAGTGCAGGAAAACTGGATCTGAAAGCGAAAATCTATCTAAATCAATAATCCAGATACAGAGTGCTTAAAGGCCTCTGTTCAGATCAAGGGTGTGGTTTACTACTGAGGGAGATCTAAGGCCTTGGTGAGTGGGCTGCTGATGTGAAGTTGAGGAATGAGAAAGATCCGAGGCTGATAAACTCTAACCAGGCTTTCTAGTCTGCCATCACCAACGCAGACCAGATTGGGTGACATGATCCCAACTGAGGCACTTGGTGTACAGAGCAGAGGTGAGCTGAGCACTGTAATCCTGAGACAGGCATCTCACATCAGCAACAGAGATGCTGATCCATCCCACGTATACAGCAGAGCACTTCCAGCTAGCCTAACACTTGTTTACACAGCAAGTCTAGATGTTGCCTGCCACCCATCAACACGCAGAGGCTTTGCCTTCCTTATACGTGACAGATACAGTTCACAGGGTTGTTTTGTCTGGAAAATACCTGCACCATTTACCCTTCCCTGAACCTCATCCCCTGGAGTCGAGGCTATCCTGGATGTTTCCCTGTGCCCACTTGGTGTTCACTCTTTGATATTTTTCTTTTCTCTTTTCTCTTTTTTGCTTTAGTAGGTGAAGTCCAATTTCTACCTTACCACATCTTATTTTTATACTTTTTATCTGGTTTTGTTTTGTTTGTGTTTCTTTGTCCTGCTTCTTCTCATCATCCACCCTACTATGATGACCCACTTTTCCTTTTGTGGAGTTCTATTCTGCCTGACAAATACTTATTGGCACTTACGGTTTCGCAGACACTGTTTTAGGTTTTGGAGCTATAACAATATATAAGATACACACATTATCCTTAGTGAAGCATCACACAAATGGAGGAGTATGCATCCTATGTATTCAACTTTGATAGGAGGACAATTAATGACAATCAATGACATGGGGGGCATGGGGGAAGAGGCGAGCAGACAGAGAAAGAGGGAGGGGGTGAGGGTAAAGAAAAGAAAAAAAAAAGAAGAAAGAAAATAGTGACTCATTCTCACATAAATTAGATTCGATTTTGACTAAAGTACATTACTTAAACATTAATTTTTACTTCAACTTGTTAATATTTGTTTAGGATACTGCATCCTCATTTATAAGTGAATTATGTTTGTCATTTCCCTTTTATAATATTTTTTCCAATTTTAATATCAGGTGATCCAGATTAAGTAAATGATTTTAAAGTATTTCTTCTTTTTCTATTGTCTATAAGATTTGGCATGATCTATTTTTTGAAATTATCTTTTATTTTTATTTATAAATATTAGTTGTCTATTCTTTGATGCTTTGGGGAAAAAATAATAGGAAGTATTTAATTAATGACTCCATACTGAACCTCAGAGTCAAAGCATTCTATAATAGATATACTCTTATCTGACAGTGTGAATGTTACTTTCTTTGCATTACTATTATTATTATTGCTTAATGCTTTGTTGCAGCAATTGTCTTATTTCTCTTCTGAATGTATTTGTCTTCGTTCATTCTTTGTGAGGTTTTTGTTTCTGGTCCCTATCTTAAACATTGTTTTTGTTGTTAAATTTTAAGCTTTTTTAATTTTGTGAAGGCAAAAAGTGGAAGCCTAATGAACACATGTGTATATGAAAATAAATGCAATTAAAAAGGAAAAAAAAAAAGATACTGGCTGGGTGCAGTGGCTCACACCTGTAGTCCTAGCATTCTGGGAGGCCAAGGTGGATTGGCCTCTTTAAAAGTTCAGCAACAGTGAGATTCCATCTCTACTAAACATAGAAAAACTGGTGGATTGGCCTCTTTAAAAGTTCAGCAACAGTGAGATTCCATCTCTACTAAACATAGAAAAACTATCTGGGCATAGTGACAGGTGCCTGTAGTTTCAGCCACTTGGGAGGCTGAGGCAAGAAGATCAGTTTAGCCCAAGAGTTTGAAGTTGCTATGAACTATGACACCACAGCATTCTCCCCAGGGTGACATAGTGAGACGCTGTCTCAAAAACAAACAAAAACAATAAATAAGATACTGCACTTGTGCTCAGTGAGTTCACCATCAAATGGGATGCATTTACAGTTAATGTGAAAAGAGACTTATCTGTGATTTATCAGACGTCGTCGATGAAATATGCACCATTGTAATAGGATTCTCTTTTAAAATATTGATACAAATAAAATTTTACACTTGTGCAAGCAGGATTACAAACAAATTCAAAAGTTTTGGGGGTCAGGCAGCATATGGGAATTAATGAGGCCTACCAGATTTTAACCTGATAAGGACTGTCATTTATCTGAGGACATCCAAATTTAAAAACATTAAAAACATGTTTCTAACTTGGTGTGGTTTCAGCTACTTGGGAAGCTGAGCTACTTCACCTAAGCCCAGGAATTCAAGGCTGCAGTGAGCTATGGTGGGGCCACTGGACCCTAGTGGGGGCGACAGAGCAAGACCAAACATGTTTCTATCAAAACCAAGCTTCCAAACATGTCTCTGGGCTGTGTGATTAAGATCACATTAGTTTAGTGCTTTAATTTTTATGAAGTCAACTTCTATGCTTTTGTTCGCCATGCAGAAGAAATGAAATTGTAAGCCAGGCTAAAAAGACTTTGTTTGAGCTTGTTTTACAAACAAGGAAACCAGTCCTAGCACCCCTCCTAGCCACCTAGGTGAAGTTTTAGTAATTACTTTGGTGAGATAATGTAAGATATTTGTCAGTATAGCAACTGGTCTCTGGGAGACCAGAGTTTGGCCTTTTAGGACAGCATGTGTGTAATAACGTACAATGCTAAATGTACTATTTGTCTACAGCCAGGATTCAGACCCCTGGTTTTTACTTGTCATGCTTAAATATTGGCCAGTGAAAACAGCCTCTAAAGGCCACCTATTCTTAAGAAATTGCTTAGTATGCAGAGTGTGGCTCAGTGACTTGACTAGTGCTTGTCTGTGAACACCCTGGTTGATAGAATCATTCTCATTCTCATCCACTCCTCAGAGAGAATAAGTGAGGAGATTGTCAACTGAGGGGTTCAGTCTGTTCCCGGACTTATGCACGAAGCACCTGTGTTAAACTATGCTGCATCCCTGATCCTGTGGTTGGAAGGATGGAAAGGCTTATAGTTTGGGATGTGTTTAGTCACCTTTCTGAATGCTGCTTTTGAAGCTCATGGCAGTAGCTGAGCTCCGAAAGAAAGGAAGTATGCAATGTGTGAAAAATTAAAATTAAAATTCTTCTGCTCCGAGGTTAGTCTCCAAATTGGGAAATTGCTAGTCTAGCAATTTTTTAAAGTTTTTTTGGCAGTAAGACTTAATTTATCTCAGTAAACTCTTAGATAGTAGCTTGGTGTTTCTGCTGCCGTAGGTGTTCAAAAAACATTGATTGGCTGGGTGGGTAGCTCATGCCTGTAATCCTAGCGCTCTGGGAGGCCGAGGAACCCCATCTCTTTAAAAAAATATTTATATATAGCTAGGCATGTGGCATGACTACCTCCTGTAGTCCCAGCTACTCAGGAGGCTGAGGCGAGAGGATCGCTTGAGCCCCAGAGTTTAAGGTTGCTGTGAGCTGTGATGCTACTGCACTCTATCGAGGGCAAAAAAGTAAAAACTCTGTCTCAAAAAAAGAAAGAGAGAGAGAGAGAGAGAGAGGGAGGGAGGGAGGGAGGGAGGAAGGGAGGGAGGATGGAAGGAGGGAAGGAAGGAAGAGAAACTGCACTCTATCGAGGGCAAAAAAGTAAAAACTCTGTCTCAAAAAAGGAAAGAAAGAAAGAAAGGAAGGAAGGAAGGAAGGAAGGAAGGAAGGAAGGAAGGAAGGAAGGAAGGAAGGAAGGAAAGAAGGAAGGAAGGAAGGAAAGAAAGAAAAAGAAAGAAGGAAAAAGAAAAAAAAAAGCATTTATTGAATTGGATTTTCTTTTCTGTGGATTCTACTGAGATAGATGTAGCCCCTGGCAGGGTGCTCCAAAGCTCTACTTCCCAGTCACAGTAATATCACTGGTTTAGGGAGAATGTGGATGTTTGAGATCAGCTGAGACAGCATACCAGGACAGATGGACCTCCATCCAGAAGAGGATCCTTTGACTAGAAGGCCCCATGAGCTGAAACCCAGAGCTTGAGAACTGTAAGGAGGATACTGATCCCAGCCCTGAAGATAAAATGAACAGTGGTGTGAAGAGAATCCTCATGAAGGAACTATGACGCAGTGAGGTGTTGGGGAAATGTCACAGGTTGGGTTCCCCGGGGAGCAGAACCTGAGTTTGGTGTGCTGGATACTTACTAACAAGAATCTTTAACATCCGCACCTGTGGAAGAGAGAGAAAGGAAGCAGGACTGGAAAGGGGGAGGAGGGAGGCTGTAATGTGGGTCTAACATCAGTCGTGGCTGACCACTAGGGAAACGCGGGGGATGCCGTGTGATCGGAACAGTTAATCCACTGGGATAGTCCTAATCCTCTTCTCTTCTATAAAGTGAGATCTGAAATGATGGTGTTTGGGACCGTGGGTCTGGGCATTGAACATTCTGTAAGTCTTTGGATAGTGGTGCTGGCTGAGGCCTTGCAAGGAGGAAAAGCAAACGTATCCCAGAATATGTGTATAGACACATCCCTGTCACAATGAATTGCTGGCTCTCCCAGGGTAGAAGAGCTTACTGCCAATGACCAGGGGCCTTTTTAAGAGATGGTAACATATTGGGAGCTCCGTGTTGATTTCTACTGATAGCAGGTTGGATATTTGGCAAGGGCTATAACCAGATCCATCTTGTTAAGTGTGAGTCTATGCCTCTGGGCCCATTCATATTCTCCATCCCTACCACCCTGGTCACTTCACTCGTGGGCTCTCCTGTCCAAAATGTTTTGTTGCTTACCTTCTAAGAAGCAAAGTTCTTGTGTATTTATTCCTGCTTCAATCTTCACTCCTTGTCAGTAACTTATCCTGATTCACTTTCCTCTGCTGAATTCTTAAACATTGTTGACACCCAAGGTTCTGTTCTCTACTGTCTTTTATTATCTACTCACATATTCTTCCTGGCTCATCCATTGCCAAGTCTTTATTTATCGATTCTACACTAATGGGTCTCAACTCCAGAGTGACCGTGATCCTGAACTCCAGACCCACATTTACATTTTAGGGAAAGAACTCTTGAAATATTATGGAAGATGGATTCACTCAGTCATAATTCATTTATTCAGTGTATTCTTTTCATCGAATTCCTATTATCTAGCTGGAAAGGGTGAGAGAAGGGAAGCAGAGAGACCAGCATGCAGGCAGGCAGTGCTTGAAGCTATGAGAATGGATGATAGCAGGGAGAGTCTATGTGCAAGGGTAAGAAAAGGCAAGCAAGAATCAAACCCTAGGATTCATCAACATTTAATAGACAGGCAGAACATGCCCTACTAAACCTGGATAACTTGAAGAAGCTTCAAAGTCAGCATATCCAAAACGTTAAGTTATGCTCCCTGTTTATCATTTCGTCTCTCAATTTGGACACCTGGAAGTCATCAATGACTCCCCATTGCCATCTTCATCCTCTGCATCCAATCGGTGGCTAGGTCCTATTTATTCTACCTGTGACAGATCTTTATTTCTAAGAACTGTATCTTTGTTTAGTTGAGCCCCTCTCATCTGGAGGTGACGTTGACTTCCTTACCATCTGGAGCTAGTTTATGGGACTAGAGAAAATTTGCTCTGAGAAGTCTGTGAGAAACATACGTTGACATGAGAGGTCTTGAGGCTGCACCAGAAGAGGGTTTGTAACCAATTATTACTCTGCAAGATTCCCTGCCAAATGAGAGATCTCAAACAGAATCCAGGTAGTGAATCAAAAGGGCATGAGTCAGTAAGAATGTCAATTGGTGTGACAGGTGAAAGGGGCTGGGCTGGAAACTACAGATAACACATGTGTCACTCACATGCTGAAGCGTATTGTGATTAGCTTTGGGGATGAGAGCCAGATTTTAGAGAAACTGAGCTATGTGGCTAATGGGTCTCCTGGCTGCTAGTCTCTTTTCAAACCTGGTACATGAGAGGTGATGGAGTAACATTCTCCACACTGCTGTAAGAGCGAGCAGTCTTTATTAAACACGAATTTTATTGTATCAGTGTCTGACCTAAAATACCTCAATGATCCCCACTTCCTTTAGCATTTCAGGGGCTTTTAACCTGAAGGCTTCAGTAGAAGGTAGGGAGAGTCTACAAACCATGTTGAAAATGTTTGCAGTGTGGTTTGTGTGCATTTACTGAGGCTAAGAATCACTGATTAGTTGGATAAAATTCAACTTTATCTAAACTCCATCTACCTTTCTCACCCTCCCTTTGGTTAATCCTCCAATCCCTACTCTAGCTGAATTAAACTATGCACTTGCTGCTCTCAAACCTTCACTCTTCTGGAACACTCTTGTCTGTATGTGAGACATTTGCTCATCCCCTGCAACCCAACTTAGACTCAGACCCAAATCAAATCATCTCCAAAGCTTTCTTTTGACTCTCCCCAGGGGACTTACACTGTGCTGGTACGTAAACATACTTCATGTCTTGAACTTAACACACATGTATTTATGAAAGTCGTCTTCTTTGGCTAATGTCTCCTTCACCTTAATTTCCTCAGCATCTCTATTCCAGTATCTTAATATTTGAAGAATGAAAGGATAGTTCCAACATGTTTGCAAGAGGGGAAGTCTTTAAATTATATCGAGCTATCTATGATTTCTTAGCTTCTAGGTGAGAGGTCAGTGCAACAGAAATGGAACATACCCAAAGGTACTAAAGGTACTTCATGCCAAGGGCCTCTGAAATACAAAATTGTAATTATGAAGAACACCATTTCTTTCTTTTTCTTTCCTTCTTTCTTTTTTTTTTTGAGACAGAATCTCCCTATATCACCCTTGGTAGAGTGCTGTGGTGTCACAGCTCACATCAACCTCAAACTCTTGGGCTTAAGCCATTCTCTTTCCTCAGCCCCCCAAGTAGCTGGGACTACAGGCACCCACCACAATGACAGCTATTTTTTGGTTGCAGTTGATTAGCTGGCCTGGGCCAGATTTGAACCTGCACCCTTGCTATATATAGCTGGTGCCATAACCACTGTGCTACAGGCACCGAGCCAAGAAGACCATGTCTTATTTCCCTTCTTTACAAGTAATTAACATTTCTATTTCAACCAGAAATGTTAAACTTTTAATCAACTTATTAGGCCATAACAGTTTAAGCTCTAGTGTGACTTAATTTCTAAAACCACAACCGTAATTATCATTTTACCATCAATAATATCAGGTATCTCCCCCTGGACCTGCCAGCAGGTAGCACAATCCTTGGGTAAAGCTGAGTACTGGCTATGATATCATTGGCTCAAAGAATAAAAGTAGACCTTGTCACATTGAATATTAAACAACAAAGGAGAGTTATGGATGTGAGGAAACACCTTTACTCTAGTCAATTGAAATCTCAGTACTTTGGTTTATTTTTTAAACTTGAAAATTATTCTTACTTCCAAACTAAGATGTGCCATTAGTACTGTGGCTGATGAATAAAGCTTCTTGAACACACCAAAATCCATTTTAGTATAATTTTCACATAGTTATCCTATTTTGCTTAGAGAGATTTTATATACTCAATACAAAATGCAAGGGAAAGGAGAGAGGAAAATGGGAGAAGAACAAGGAGAAAGGGCTTTAAGGGAAATTTAAACTTCCTTGGACTTTTCTTATATTCTAAAAATCATTCTAAGTATGTGATTATGTAGAAAGCTAAATGCATGTTCGTTTCTCAAACTCCTATTATTGTTATGGTAAGAGAGCCATTTCTAAATTCAAAACCCAAACAAAAACTACATATAACAAGACTGTGGTTTACATGGATGGAGATGGAACATATTCTTAGTAAAGTATCTCAAGAATGGAAGAAAAAGTACTCAATGTACTCAGCCCTACTATGAAGCTAATTTAGGGCTTTCACATGAAAGCTATAACCCAGTTACAACCTAAGAATAGGG
>CAUYPK010017226.1:0-10816 GCA_963574355.1 Loris lydekkerianus
CCAGTGGCTGCTGCATTTTCCACCTCAACTTATACTCGCCACTAAGTTTTCCCAGTTTTTAGGGTAAAATTAAGGGGGTCGGCTTATACTCGGGTTGGCTTATACTCGAGTATATGCAGTACCTCAAAATCATAAAAGCCATGTATATCAGACCTATGGGCAACACAGTACTGAAAGGGGAAAAGTTAAAAGCATTCCCCCCTGACAACTGGAATAAGACAAGGATGCCCACTTTCACCACTTCTATCCAACACAATACTGGAAGTCCTAGCCAGAGCAATCAGGCAATGGAAAGAAAGAAATGGCACCTAAATTGGAAAGTGGAAGTCAAATTATCTGTTTGTTGATCATATGATCTTATATCCCAAATCCCTAAAGAGTCCTACAATTGATAAATTCAGTAAAGTCTCAGGTTATAGAATCAACACACACAAATCAGTAGTATTTTTATACACTAATAACAAGCTGAGAGTCAAATCAAGGACTCAATATCATTCACAATAGCTACAAAGAAAATAAAATACCTAGGAATATATTCAACCAAGGAGGTAAAGTGTCTCTACCTCTGTAGAACTACAAATCACCTATGAAAGAAATCATAGACAAACAAATGGAAAAATGGAAAAAAACAAATGGAAAAATATTCCATGTTTAAGGATCAGAAGAATCAATATTGTTAAAATGACCATACTGGCCAAAGCAATCTACAGGTTCAGTGCCAATTCCTATCAAAATACCTATGTCATTTTTCACATAATTAGAAAAAAAAAAAAAAAATCCTAAAATTCACATGGAAACAAATAAAAGCACAAATAGCCAAAGCAATCCTAAGCAAAAAAGACAAATCTTGAGGCATTGTTTTACCTGACTTCGAATTACACTGCAAGGCTATAATAACCCAAACAAAAGCATGGTACTGATACAAATCTAGACATATAAAACAATAAAACAGAATAGACAAAACAGAAATAAAGCCCGATACTCACAATCTACTGATCTTCAACAATATGGACCAATAATGTTTGTATGTTATATCTTGTACACGTATCTTAAACTTCTGGTCAATGGAGATACCAAACATGACTTGAGTATTCATGCATACATGCACACACTGGAATACTACCAGTCATGAAAAAAAATTAAACAATGCATTTTGAAGCATCTTGGATGGAACTAGAGGCCATTAGCCTAAGTAACCCAGGAATAAAAAAAATAAAAAAATTCTACACATTCTCACTTATTAGTAGGATTTAAGCAATGGGGTATGTATGGTTATACAGAATGACATAATGGCCATTGAGGACTCAAGTGAAGGGTGGGGGTGGGGGGGATGCAGAATAAAAAATTACCTATTAAATATAATGTACACTATTAAGGTGATATATACACTAAAAGCCTAGACTTCTCTGCTATACTATCACCCATGTAATAAAAAATAATTTTTACCCCCTAAATCTATTAAAACACTTATTTTTTGAGAGGAAGGGAGTCTCATTTTGTCATCCTGGGTAGAGTAATGTTATGCCATAGCTCACAGCAACCTCAAACTCCTGCTCTCAAGCAATCCCTTGTTGTATTCATTTGCCACCTGAAAGAAAGACTCGGACCCCACTTCAGGTATAAATCAGATGGTGATTTATGATTTATTACACCTGTGCAGGCAGGTCACCACTCCGAAGGGCAAACGGCCCCAAAGAGAAAAGCAGGCTGCTTTTTATACTTTTTTTGTGCTACATGTCAAGCTAAGCAAAAACAGAAGCAGAATGTGGCTGGTTAGCTCAGGGGTGGGGTTACAGTGAGTCAGGGGCTATAGTGTAGTGGTTGGCATGAGGGTGAGGTTACAGCGAGTAACCTTGGCACCGGTTACAGCAAGTCAGGGTGTTACATGGCAGCGGGCATGGGGACAAACTTGGCTTTTCACCATTGTTTAGCCACTGCTAGGGGATTTGGGTAAGTTCAGGGGGGTTACAGTTCAGGGGAACCTGGGAAACTCTGCTTCAGTGAGTTTTCACTATTGTTTGGCAAGGGAGCCAGGGAACTCAGAGAGAACTTCCTTGTAACCTATTCTCAGAATTAAACTAATAAGGGGGGTTTGAGATGGACAGGAACTCAGGCTGAAACAGTTAGGGGCCTTTGGGGGTCTTCTTGCCAGGTCGGTTACTACACCCTCAGCCTCCTGAGTAGCAGAGACTACATGTGCCCACCACAACGCCTGGCTAATTTTTCTGTTTTTAGTAGAGATTGAGTCTCGCTCTTGCTCACGCTGGTCTTGAACTCCTGAGCTCAAGGAATCCTACCTCTCCAGCCTCCCAGCATGCTAGGATTACAGGCAGGAGCCACCGCACCCAGCCAAAATAATTTTTTTTAACCCAGGTAATTAAAGATTTTAGTTAACCCAGAAATAAAACTAAGCATAGCTACCACAGGAAAACAATATGGCAGTTCTTCCAAAACTACTATGCTCCAGCAATCCCACTTCTATGTATACAGCCAAAAGAATTGAAAGTGTGGATTTGAAGAGATACTTGCACATTCATGTTCATAGTAGCATTATCCACAATAGCAAAGAGGAGGGAGCAACCCAAGTGTTCATGGATAGATGGATGGATAAACAAAAACATGGTGTATATATGCTATGGAACAGTATTCGTTCTTAAAAGGAACATCTTGTCATATGCTATAACATGGATGAACCTTAAAGATGTGCTACACAAAAGAAGCCAGCCACAAAAACACAAATACTGTCTGATCCCTTATATGAGGCAGTTAAAGTAGTCAAATTCATAGAAATGGAAAATAGAATGGTGGTCATCAAAAGGGGCAGGGAAGTTGTAGTTCCTGAAGTGTATAGAGTTTCAGTTCCACAAATTCTGAAGATGCTCTGAAGATCTGTTTTACAGCATTGTGAATATAGTTAATGCTACCAGTCCACATGCTTAAAAATGATTATATAGTAAATTTTATATAAGTATTATTACAAAAAAATTTTTTAAAGTAAGTCTGTACAATAACAAGAGTGAACCCTAATTTAAGTTGTGGACTTTGGGTGATAAAGATTTGTCATTTTAAGTTAATTAATTGTAACAATTGTACCACTTTGATGAGAGATGTTTGTGGCTAGGGAGGCTAGGTGAGTGTGAAGTCAGAAGGTTTATGGGAATTCTCTATACTTTCTGATCAATTTTTCTGTGAAACTAAAACTTCTCTTAAAAAAATTATTTTTAAATACAGTCCTGAATTCTAGACTACTAAAATTATTTTTAATAATACAGTCCTGAATTCTAGACTAGTATTGTAAACATCTAATGATTCCTTCAGGAAGACTTGCTTGTGCCATGGATGGGGACATCAGTGGATGGCCTCAAAGACGTCATTAATGTGTTGTAACACAAGCTGTAACCTATGGTCAACTCTTGTTCCTTTGAGAGTCACTCCTTTAGAGCAGGCAGAACTCCCAGTTTCTACATCCACAACATAACAGGCCACATTAAATGACCACTAAGGTCAACTTGAGTAATATGCAACTTTATGAGGCTAAGATTGTAGGCCTCATACATGATTTTCATTGAGTAAAGAGTTGTAAAACAGGTCACTGAACTTGGGATTCGTGTTTGTGATTCATGGTTGTGTAGTATTTCCCAGATTTCCTTTTTAGAAGTACAACAAAAATGACCTTCTATGAATTCCCACCTTGCTGTAATTTGAATTCTCATGTGTAGGAACCAATTCAGCTATCTTTCCTTAAAAGTATGTACAGTTACAAAACAAATCTCAGCATTTTTTTAAAGCTAAAATTATACAAAGTATCTTTTCTGATCACAATGGAGACTAGAAATCTATGGCAGAAGGAAAACTGGCTACTCACAAATATGTAGAAATCCAAAAACACACTCATAAGAACTTATAGTCAGCTTCAGCATCTGTTATTACACCGGCCACATGAAGTGAGGCTGGTGGGTTCAAACCCAGCCCAGACCAGCTAAACAATAATGGCAACTGAAACAACAAAAAAGTAATCAGGCATTGTGGCAGGTACCTGTAGTCCCAGCTACTTGGGAGACTGAGGCAAAAGAATCACTTAAGCCCAAGAGTTTGAGGTTACTGTGATCTATGATGCCACAGCACTCTACTGAGGGTGACATAATAACACTGTCTCAAAAAAAGAAAAAAAATTATAGTCAAAGAAGAGTCACAAGGGAAATTAGAGAATATTTTGAAACAAATAAAAACAAAAACACGTTGAATATAGCAAAGGCACCGCTATAAACACAATTTATGTAGAAGAAAGATATCAAATCAAAATCCTAACTTCATCTGTGTACCTCAAAAAACTACAAAAAGAAGAACAAACTAAACCTAATGCTAAAAGTAGGAAGGAAATAAAGATTATAGCACAGATTAATGAAATAGAGAATTAGAAAACTAAATAAAACTGTGAGTTTTTTTTTAAAATATCAACAAAATTGACAGTCTCTTCAACATACAGTATTGGGAAAACTGATATACTCACACCAAAGAATGAAGTGGGACCCTTATCTTACACCATATACAAAAATTACTTTGAATTAAAGACCCAAAGGTAAGACCCCAAACTTACAAAACATTAAGAAGAAAAGGGGGGAAAGCCCCACGACATTGGATTTGGCAATGGTTTCATGGAAATGACACAAAAAGCATAGGCAACAGAAGCAAAAATAAATAAGACTTACTTCAAACTTTAAAGCTTTTTATCACTAACAGAATAAGCAGAGTGAAAAGGCAATCTATGGGTTGGGAGAAAATATTTGCAAATAATATATCCAATAAGGAGTTACAGGATATATGATGAACTCCTACAACTTAACAACAAAAAAAATAAAAAACCCTGATTTTAAAATGGACAAATAGGAATTTCTTCTAAGATTTAAAGTGACCAACAAGCATATGGGAAAAAAGGTGAACATCACTAATCCTCAGAAAAAAAATGAGCATCAAAACCACTATGAGGTATCACCTCACACGCTTTAGGATGGCTACTGTGATGGCCAGACAGTAACCTTCAGAGCCATCGAGAGTCAGCCAAGTGGTAGCAGGGATGTGAAGAAATCAAAACCTCGTGCACTGTTGTAGAATTATAAAATGGTGCAGCTGCTATGGAAAACAGTGTAGCAGTTCCTCAGAAAATTAGAACTACTTTATGATCCAGCAATTCCACATCCAAAACAATGTAAAGCAGGGCCTTGAAGAGATGTTTGCATATTCATGTTTAAAGCAGGGAAGGTGAGTTGGTAGTATCAAGAGGGGCAAGCAACCCAAGTATCCATGGATGGATAAATGGGTAAACAAAATGTGGTAGGTATGTGCAATGGGATATTATTCACCCCTAAAAGGAAGGGTGAATATAGCATATAGTCACATGCTACAATATAGATGAATCTTGAGGACACTATGTGAAGTGAAATAAATAAGTGCAAAATGACAAATACTATATGACACTACTTATGCGAAGTATCTCAGGTAGTCAAATTCATAGACATAAAAAGTACAATTGTGGTTACCAGGGAGTAGGGGGAGAAAGCATAGGGGAGTTGAGCAGTGAATACAGTTTCAGTTCTGTAAGATGAAAAAGCTCTGGAGATCTACA
Organism: Loris lydekkerianus; assembly: GCA_963574355.1. Classification (NCBI taxonomy): domain Eukaryota; kingdom Metazoa; phylum Chordata; class Mammalia; order Primates; family Lorisidae; genus Loris; species Loris lydekkerianus. Next base: position 5,624 of record CAUYPK010017226.1, read on the forward strand.
TATTTCACAATAATGTGAATATACTTAACACTACTCATTATAATAGTTAAGATGGTAAAGTTTATGATACATGGTCTGTGCCTTTTACCATATATCTAAGTATAAAAAATACTTACTGTTTAAATTTTTCACTCCAACTTCATGGTGTCACTAGTTTTTCATCCCCACCCACAAATACATAGACATCCCTTACACAGGATCAGACCTATGAAAAAGGTAACAGGGTTAATGCTACCCCCAGGAATGGCCTCAGAGGCAGTAGATCACAGTGGTCACCAGGGCAGAGCAGATCACACTGGACACTATTGCCTCCAATCCCACCAAGTCAAAGTGCAGGCCACCAGTTCAGGTCATTCTATCTGTGGGCAAATGTCCTGCTTCAACCAGTCAGTCCTTGTGTTCATGGGACTCATTTCTCCCACATTTCTGTGTTCTCTCTGCTATCTTTGCTTCCAAACTTTTTGGGGGTTTTGGTCCAGCCCTTCATGCCCCCATTCTCAAAATTTTCCAAAATCACATTCTCCACCCCCTGGACTTTGAACGAATCCTGGTTCTCCTGGGATATCCCTTCTGCTAGGAATCCTCTATAGAAGGCTGAAATTCTCCTGATGGAGGGCCTACAATATTAGTTGAATGAGTGACTGAATGAATAAGAGCTGGTCCGTCAGCAGTGCTCCACAAGGGTTGTGGGCCCCCAGAAAGTCATATCTCTCATCCTTCTCTAAGGTTAGTTTAAGTCTTACTCACATCTCACCTTTCCTACATCTGCAACCTCTCTGTCCCTCCATTTGCTCCTCTTTAGCAGACACATGTTTATCATGTTCAAATCTCTCATCTTAAAAAACAATGTCCTCCTTCAAACCCTGCGTCCTTTCTTTCACTTTCTTGCCTTCTTTTGCTGTTAACATTCTTTAAAAATACATCAACACTAGATGTCCCTACTTTACATTTCCTGTCTTTTTTGAGAATTTTATTGTAACATAATGTATACACACAGACCAGTACACAGCCATTATATAGACTAATAATGCCCTATATACATATTACACACATACATTATTATATCTTGACATTTTACATTTGCTCCAATTCTTATTTTTTAAGAAATAAACATTTCAGACATGATTAATGTTCCTGTGCATACCACCATAATTTCATTTTCCCTTTCCCCTAAATAATTGTATTCTAATTTTCACATTTATCAATCTAATGAAAGTTACTATACTATTAACATAAACATATGTATTCATATACAATTTATATTATTTTAACAGATTGTTGAACTTTTTACAAGCAGTTTCATTCCTCTGAATATATTTCATTTATTTATTATTAAAAATATAGTTATTGCATCTCTAACTACATGCCAGGATCTTAGAACACAGCACTGAAGCACAACCAAGACCCCCACCATTCTGGACTTTATTATTCTTTCTAGAAATTAATCATAAACAATGAATAATATAATAAATAAGTTATAAAAACATATCAGAAGGTGATAAATATGATTAAAAAGCATGAAAGCCAGAAAGGTGTGTTGGTAGGAGAAGCAGTGGAGAAGCGCACAGTGTTAGATAGAGTGCTCAAGAGGAGTCTTACTGAGTTGATGACTTTGGGTCAAGTACCTGAAGGAGGTGAGAAATGTGGGGGGAAAGTGCTGCAGGCAGAAGCTCCTTACCACGTTTAAGGATCTGCAAAGAGGTCAGTGTGCAGGAATGAAGCAAATTGTAGGAAGAATAAGATCACAGTGAGTGCCAAATTATATACAACCTTAAGGCCCTGGTAAGAAATTTAACTTTTGCTCAGTGAGATGAGAAAATACTGTAGTTTGGGGCCAAAATACTACAATTTGGTGTACATACTCCTGCTAATGAATACCTCGGTTATTTCCAATATTTTACTAACACAAACGATGCCCTGATAAACATTCTTGTACATATCTTCTTGAGCTCATGGAGAAGTTCTTTTGGAGAATATATCCAAAAGTAGAATGTCTTCTAGGTGTTAGGTATAGGTATTTTCAGAGGGCACCAAATTGCTCTGAAAAGTGGTGGTACCAGTTTGTTATCCAGCTTAGCACAGCATGAGAAAGGTAGTTTATTCCCCCATCCATAACATTTGGTATTTCCAGATATTTTGTTAATGGTATGGTAATGTTTTGTTGTTTTAATTTTCATTTTGATGTTTCCTGATGAAGTTGAGCATATTTTAATGTATTTATTGGCCATATGCATTTCCTTTTTGCTGTCTACTTCCTTTTCTCATTTTGTATTGTTTTTAAAATATTCTTATTGATTTGTATTTCTTAAATATTAAGAATACCAATATTTTATCAGTTATATGAACATATGGGTTTTCAATTGCTACTACAACAAATTGCTACAAATTTAGTGGCTTAAAATAATACATATTGATTCTCTTACCTTTTCTCAGGTGAGAAGTCCAACTGGGTCTTACTGTGCTAAAATGGATGGGTTCCCAGTGTCTGGGAACACATCACAGCGCCACCTGGTGTCAAGTATCTTGCATTATGAATATATTCATACGAAACTTGATCCCTACGTAAAACATATAGATGTATATTTCTACATATATACAAGAACAATATTTTTGTGGTTGGTGCCTTTTTTTTTTCTTTTCTTTTCCTCATCACTTTCTTGGAGAAGCTATTGTTCATTTTTTATTATTATTATTTATATATTTAGATTCAGTTTTTTCTATTTTTAATTATTTCTTTCTTCTTATCTAACTTTTTTATGAACACCATTTTTTTTTTTCTCCTTTTTCCCTTCTCTCCTCCTCTCCTTTCCTTCTTATGGTTTCTGAGAGTGCTTACATCAGATTTTTAGAGGTTTTTTTGTTTGTTCCTTTTGTTTGTTTGTTTTTCACCTTTCTTTTCAATTATCTTACAATTATCATTATTTTTATTCTAGTTGTTTTCTTTGTGGTTGTCTGTATGTCTATTTGTTTCTGATTGTTTGTGCATCTGTGGGCTGGTGTATCTGGTAGCCATTTTATCTGACTATTTGCTCCTTTGGCCTCAATGAGTTTAGTGTTTGCCTAAATCCTTGGGTTGGCTATTATCCTTAACTCGAATTTTCATTCAACAAGAACAAGCAGGAGGATAGAGCTGACAGCTAACGGTGCTACAAATACAAACCTGCAGAAGTAAAGATAGGGCCTGAGGCACAGTTTCTGGGAACTCAAAACAGTTTCTCTTCTTCAGGGGAATTTAGCAGGGACTAAAACAAATTCCCACAAAGTTCTTCTGTTCTGTCAATAACATGAATCAGGGGCAAGGCAAGTACTGAGTGAACACAGACTCACCTCTCCCTCTTGGATAGAGACAGAGAACAGTGGCCTGGCTGAGCAGATACAGATTTCCTTGTGATTCAGGCAGGTGTAAACCCCTGGAGTATCTGCTCACTGGAGGCAAATGGATCATAGCCCTGCGGGGCTATCAGTGACTAGGTGTGACAGAAATGCAAGGGTAGGAAGAAGGCATAAACCTTCCCAGACTATTCTATTTCCTGGATGGGTCCTCCTGACTTCATGGAGCACCAGAGCAAGTCATATTTGAATTGTCAACAGACCCCTGCAATCCAGTTGCCAGAGAACTTTTAAGCTCTCCCACCTGAGACAGGTGTTGACTGAGACAATTGATTTGGACCTTTTGAACTGAGCCAATGACTAGAGGACTATTCAAGTGGTGCCATGGGTGTGTGGTTGTAGGAAGGTTTGATTTTCCTTTTCCAAATTTGCCTGTGGGGGGTGGAGTGATTTAATTGCTGCTATTTCTCCACAGCTGAGACTTCAACCCAGAGTAACTGTTTCACTACGGCTGGACAGAGACCAAATGAAAACAAAACAGAATCTTTAGCCCCACAACACCAAACAGGTCCCCAGTTTTTCAGGCCCTAGCACTGTATAGGTCCTCGACAAAGCTCCAGGGGAAAAGTAAAAAGGTGTAAAATAATCATGGGGCAGAATCAGCACAAAAACACTGGTAACATGAATAACCAGAATAGATCAATCCTCCCGCCCCAAAGGAAAAATATGTCAGATGTAACTGAAGATCCCATTCATAAACAGCAGGCCAAGATGACAGAAATCAAATTCAGAATTTAGATTGCAAACAAGATTAATAGAATTGAGGAAATTTTTGAATTAGAAATTCAAAGAGCAATTCAAAAGTCAGAATTAGAAATGTGAGGAGAAATTCAAAGGTTATCTCAAGAATTTAATGAATTTGAAGACAAAACCACAACAGATTTGATGCACTGAACCCAGAATTTTCAGCCCTCAAAGACTGAAAAATACAGCAGTATCCCTAAGTAACAGAGTGGGGCAAGCAGAACAAAGGATCTCTGACATTGAAAACAAAGCTTTTAAACACTCTCAAACTCTCAAACAGGAAGAGAAATGGAGAACAAAAATGGATCATTCTCTCATAGAGCTAATATTTGCCTCATTGGAATTGCTGAAAGTGATGAAGTGACCTCGCAAGACACAGAGGCCTTTCTCCATGAAATTATGAAAGAGAATTTTCCAGATATGACAAGAGATTCTCAAATTCAGATAGCAGACAGTTTAAGAACCCCAACAGGACTCAATCTGAATAAGACATCCCCCAAGCATATCATAATTAACTTCACTAAAGTTAATATGAAGGAGAAAATTCTGAAAGCAGTCAGACATAAGAAAGCCATTACCAAAAAAGGGAAGACTATTAGAATGACTGCAGATCTCTCAGCTGAAACTTTTCAAGCCAGAAGAAGGTGGTCATAGACATTTAATCTCCTAAAAAAAAATAACTTTCAACCCCGGATACTGTATCCAGCTAAACTGAGTTTCATTTATGATGGAGAAATTAAATACTTTAATGACATTAATATGTAGAAGAAATTTGCCATAAACAAACCAGCTCTTCAGGATATTCTCAGACTTATCCTCCATAATGACCAGCCCAATCCTCTACCACAAAAGTAAACTCACTCAGAAACTTTTGACCAAAATCCAACTTCCACAGTAGCAAAAGGATTAAAAATGTCCACTGGACTTTCAAAAAACTCAATACCCAAAATTTTATGAAACTTATCAATATCCTCCATTAAAATGAATGCCCTTAAACTGTCCTCTAAGGAGGCACAGGTTAGCTGACTGGATACAAAAACTCAGGCCAGACATTTGCTG
>CAUYPK010017227.1:0-15986 GCA_963574355.1 Loris lydekkerianus
GGCGCCTGTAGTCCCAGCTACTCGGGAGGTTGAGGCAAGAGAATCGCTTAAGCCCAGGAGCTGGAGGTTGCTGTGAGCTGTGTGATGCCATGACACTCTACCAAAGGGCCATAAAGTGAGACTCTGTCTCTATTAAAAAAACAAAAAAAAAAAAAAAAAAAAAAAATCAGAATATTACATGGCCATTAAAAACCATGTTTTCAAAGAATTTTTAATGGCAGGCTATCCATATGCAAAATAGTTTAAATAATTTGATACCAATTTTATAAAGAACAATTACATTTACAGAAAAATGCCCAGATAGAAACATATCAAAATGTTACAAATAGTCATTACCCTGGTCTCCCACAAGCTACTTAGTTGTCACGAGCAGTTTTCTCCTCTATAATAAACTAGGACTAAAAGTACCTGCTCCAGTGACAATAAGAATGAAATATGATGAATGTTTGAAATGTGTTATAAATTCTACAGTACAGTATCAGAATGATCTGTTGTTTGATGGTATCTGGAAGTTGTGGTACAAGACTTTTGCGATGATAAATGCTTAGCTCATTTCTTCTCCCATGTCCATTTCTTGGTATGAAACATGAGGATAGATTAAATAATAGAAACTAGCTACAGGTGCTGAGTCCCAAATCTGTTTTCTAACTCCTGCCGTATACTGTTTCCACTAGGAGCTATGTGACTTTCAGCAAAACACCTCATCTCATTGGGCCTGGGTTACCATTGTAAAATTATTGGTCTAGATTTCATCAAGTCAATGAAAGGTGTAGATATCTAGTGCTGTAATAATAATAATAATAATAGAAACTGCTTTAAAAACATCATTTCCAGGCTCAAGACAAATCAGAGCAAAATAATAACCCTTCCTTTTCATCCCTTTTCTAGTGAATTAGTAGAGCAAGTATTACCAATACAAATATGTTATGTGAGGCGGCGCCTGTGGCTCAGTGGGTAGGGCACTGGCCCCATACACTGAGGGTGGCGGGTTCAAACCAAGCCCCGGACAAACTGCAACAAAAAAATAGCCGGGCCTTCTGGAAAGCGCCTGTAGTCCCAGCTACTCGGGAGGCTGAGGCAAGAGACTCGCCTAAGCCTAGGAATTGGAGGTTGCTGTGAGCTTACGCCATAGCACTCTACTGAGGGCAATAAAGTGAGACAGACTCTGTCACTACCAAAAAAAAAAAAAAGTTATGTGAAACTTTCCAACCCTCATTATAAATTGAAATGTATTTAAACTTATAGCCCTCATTTAAAAATAAGGGAAAAAACTACTCTGCGGGACTCAAAAGTTATGCTTCATATTATATATCTTCTACATCTATGTATTTAAAACCTTAGTAATACTTAAAGGAATAAAGTGACTGTTGGGGTTAGCTTAAAAAATGTTCTAGGCCATAGCTATGAATTGAGTGCTCAAACTCTATGCACAGATGCCAGTATATGTGCATGTCTTTTAAAAATCTTGTTTATCCCCATCTTAAAAAAAAATGTTTTTTTAATGTTGGGTGTGGTGGCTCATGCCTATGATCCTAACACTCTGGGAGGCTGAGGCAGGAGGATTGCTTGAGCTCAGGAGTTTAAGACTTGCCTGAGCAAAAATGAGACCCTGTCTTAAAAAATATATATATGTATATATAAATTAAAATCCTGTTTATCATCACACAAGCCATTTATCTAGCTTTTGGTTTGAGAATTTAAAAATAATGTTCAGGGGACTCAGCATTTTGCGCATGTCCTGTGTGCACGTTGGCCATGTTTTCCACTGGTTCTGAGTCTCCCCAGCCTCTCACACGCACCGTATTACTAAAATGTCACTTTCTAGCAAGCTGACTCTGGACAAGCTGGACTTGAAGGGGAAGCAGGTCGTTATGAGAGTGGACTTCAACATTCCCAGGAAGAACAACCAGATAACAAACAACCAGAGGATCAGAGCTGCAGTCCCAAGCATCAAATTCTGCTTGGACAGTGGAGCCAAGTCAGTTGTACTTATGAGACATCTTGGTTGGCCTGACAGTGTCCCCATGCCTGACACGTATTCCTTAGAGCCAGTTGCTGTAGAACTCAAATCTTTGCTGAGCAAGGATGTTCTGTTCTTGAAGGACTGTGTAGGTCCAGAGGTGAAGGAAGCCTGTGCCAACCCAGCTGCTGGGTCTGTCATCCTACTAGAGAACCTCCACTTTCATGTGGAGGAAGAAGGAAGGGAAAAGATGTTTCTGGGAACAAGGTTAAAGCTGACCAAGCCAAAATAGACGCTTTTTCCAGCTTCACTTTCCAAGCTAGGGGATGTCTATGTCAATGGTGCTTTTGGCACTGCTCACCGAGCCCACAGCTCCATGATGGGAGTTAATCTGCCAGAGAAGGCTAGTGGTTTTTGATGAAGAAGGAACTGAGCTACTTTGCCGAGGCCTTGGAGAGCCCAGAGCTACCCTTGCTGGCGGAGCTAAACTTGCAGACAAGATCTAGCTGATCAATAATATGCTGGACAAAGTCAGTGAAATGAATATTGGTGGTGGAATGGCTTTTCCCTTCCTTAAAGTGCTCAAAAACATGGAGAATGGCACTTCTCTGTTTGATGAAGAAGGAGCCAAGATTGTCAAAGACTGAATAGCCAAAGCTGAGAAAAATGGTATGAAAATCACCTTGCCCATTGACTTTGTCACTGCTGACAAGTTTGATGAGAATGCTATGTCTGGCCAAGCCACTGTGGATTCTGGCATACCTGATGGCTGGATGGTCCTGAGAACAGCAAGAAGTATGCTGAAGCCGTCTCTCGGGCTAAGCAGATTGTATGGAATGGACCTGTAGGGGTATTTGAATGGGAAGCTTTTGCCCAGGGAACCAAAGCCCTCCTGGATGAGGTCGTGAAAGCCACTTCTAGAGGCTGCATCACCATCATAGGTGGTGGACACACTGCCACTTGCTGTGCCAAATGGAACACAGAGGATGAAGTCAGCCATGTGAGCACTGGGGGTGATGCCAGTTTAGAGCTCCTGGAAGGTAAAGTCCTTCCTTGGGGTGGATGCCCTCAGCAATATTTAGTACTTTCCTGCCTTTTGGTTCCTGTGCACAGCCACTAAGTCAACTTAGTGTTTTCTGCATCTTTACTTGGCATTAGCTGAAACCTCTTTCATGTCAAGATTTAGCTATTGTCCAAGAGATGCAGTGCCAGGAGCTGATAAACAGTTGCACAGCATCTCAACTCATCTTTACTGCACCCTGGATTTGCCTATATTCTTCAAGATCCTGTTTGAATTTCTTAGTGACTAAACCGTTGTGCATTCTAGACTGCAAATATTTATATTGGCCTGTTAAAAGAAAGTGAGTTGTGTTAGTTAGCTTAGTTCTCTTTTTGAAGTAGCTTATTCTGATTAGCTTTGTCACCGTTTCACTACTCAGCATGGAAACATGATGAATTCCAGTTGAAGGTAGGGAGACAAAGTCCATGATCTGTTAAATAAACAATAAAAGTATCCATTGAAACTGGAAAAAAAAAATAGTGTTCATATAACATTGCATATATGTGTACCATATTATTCTTAAAATCTCACATTTGTGTATTTTTTATGATTCACAGAACATTTTCCTGTAAACCCTCCCATTGGAGACTGACTCAGCCTTTCAGGCTCTGATTTAGGGTAGGTTGTGTCCTCACAGGACTAGTAAGAAATCCTACTTGGTTTTTTTTGAAACAATCTCTATTGCCCAGGCAACAGTTCCATGTAGTGCATCAGCCTAGCTCATAGCAACCTCAAACTCCTGAGTTCCAGTGATCCTTCTACCTAAGCCTCCCCAATAACTGGGACTACAGGCACCTGCCACAACACTCAACTATTTTTTTCTATTTTTGGTAGAGCTGGGAGTCTCACTTTTGCTCAGGCTTGTCTTGAACTCCTGAGCTCAAGTGATCCCCCACCTTGGCCTCCCAGAGTGCCGGAATTATAGGTGAGAGCACACAGCCCAGAAATCCTGTTCTAATAAACCTCTTAACATATTTAAGCCTTAGTTCCTTGTCTATAAAATGGGGATAAAAATGGTATCTTATACAAAACAAGTCCTCAAATGTTAGGTATATTCTTAAAAATTCAATGCTTTTCCTACTAGTTCAAGCACAAGTGTCATAGTCAAAACCCAGAGGGAGCCAAAGTTTGCAGCTGGAATTTGGAGTGTCTGTCATTGAATGATGTGCCTCTTTTGTTGTTCTGATTTTTTTTTTTTAATTCATTCTTCAGCGCGGTGCCTGTGACTCAGTGAATAGGGCGCCAGCCCCATATACCAAGGGTTACAGGTTCAAACCCGGACCCAGCCAAACTGCGACAAAAAAATAGCCCGGTGTTGTGGCAGATGCCTGTAGTCACAGCCACTCGGGACGCTGAGGCAAGAGAATCACCTAAGCCCAAGAGCTGGAGGTTGCTGTGAGCTGTGACGCCACAACACTCTACCAAGGGCAGTGTAGTAAGACTCTCTCTAAAAAAAATAAAAAATAAATTCATTCTTTAGCCCATCGTTGAGAATATGGTGGTTGGGTATGTTGGGGGACTTTTCATTGTCTTGAGAGCTTTTTCTTCCCTTTGTCACAAATGAGATTCAAAAGAAAAAAACCTTCTTTAGCCTAAGCAGTGAAAGCAAACAAACCTCTAGCTTAGGCAGTTAAAGCCACACATACTCTTGATCAAAACAGCTCCTGGAGCTTAGGCTGAGCATCAGCAGCCAGTGTGCCCAGAGCCACTTGGATGAGGCTGAAGTGGGGGCCTCATGGCACCAGAACAAGGCCATGTTAGGTCACCTGTCCATCCCATCCCATCACCCCTCCACCCAGATGCTTGGAATCCAAACGTCTGTACCTTTTTATGTTGATGGCTGGCCCTGGAACCTTGGAGCAACCACTGCTAGAATTGGCAGGCTTCTCTGGGAACACAGGAAGAGGGGAGTGAGGTGGAGCCAAGAACAGAAATAAAGTCCTAACACACAGGATGCCTGTGCCCAGAGCTCATCAGCTCTGAAGTGTGCTGGGTTATTTTCTGTAGTCTTCCTCTGGCCTCTTGCTCCTTTGAGATCTTGTTATTGCATATAACACCACAGAGTCCCTGGAATGCATGGCTTTGGAATACCTTTCTGAGGTATCCCCTAGCAGAAAAAGTCTAACATAATGGATCAGCCCCATCTCTGCGGCAGTGTAGTTAATCCGTTTATGCACGTCGAACCTCGGCATCCTCTCAGATGCTTCCTTATCAGCTCACTGTTTTAGGATTTCATCACTTCCTTCTCCCTTTGTCCCCGTCAGGTACTCAGTGTCTGGGTGGTTCCCAGTTCCCTACTGCCCTGATGTGTACCTGCCTACCCAGCAGTGTGGTATAAGGAAACCTGAGTTTCAGCAATTCCCCAAAGAAAAAGCTCTGCAGAGTGATCAGCTTAGGCTTAGGGGTCCTCAAACTGTGGTCCGCAGACCACATGAGGTGGTGTGATTGTATTTGTTCCCAATTTGTTTTTTTACTTCAAAATAAGATATGTGCAGTGTGCATAGGAATTTGTTCATAGTTTGTTTTTTTAACTATAGTCCAGCCTGCCAACAGTCTGAGGGACAGTGAACTGGCCCCCTGTTTAAAAAGTTAGAGGACGCCTGAGTTAGGGTGTCATATATCCATTCATGTATTGGCCAGGTCCTCCTTAGGAGGGTACCAGTGGGCTGGGGACAGTGTGGAACCCCACGATCATGGGCCTGGTATGAGAGCAGAATCCTTGAGCCAGGAGGGTGGTCCCCCAGGTTCTAGGTCCTGGGTGGCCACCTGGGTTGTCACTAGTGAGTTTGACCAACAAGTCACTTTCCTGCTCTAATCCTATAAAGATAAAGGGCCGAATCAAATGATTCCTCAAGACTGAGGGCCCTAAGTTCTGTCAGGCCCTGTAGGAAATGACAAGGAGAGGAAGTAGGCCCACAAATAACACCCACACTGGGTGTGGAGGACAAGCTCCACAGGGGCTCCCCAGTCTAAAGTCTTTTGACATGTAAGTATCAGATTGCTCTTCAGTAAAGTTCTGCAAACTTATTCTTCCACCAACATATGTAAGGATGTTTATTTCTCAGGACTCTCACCAGCATTGAATATTATAAAGAGTTTTTATTTTAAATTTGCTAATATGCATTGTCTTTAATTGGCGTTTCTTTGATGGTGAAATTGAACATTGACTTTATACTATCTGTGGGAGAAAGCATCAGTAAACAAATCATTGTTAAACTTCTGGAGGGCTGTCTCCCAGAAGGGGCCATATTGCAGACAGGCGACCCAAGGTGGAACTCAACACTGAGCTCTGCCCCAGTGGGCGTGGTACAACAGTTCTTGTCCATGCATTTTATTGGTGTGTGTGACCTTTTGTAGGCTTTCTCAGCCAGCTAACCCTGGCTGTTAACACTGATTCTATAGGAAAGTACCTATCAAGTTTTGAACCAACACCTGGACCTAACCCTTTTCAGTGTGCTGCAGGGAACCCGGCCCCTCCCTCTGACTGACCATCTCCCTTTCTTTAGTCTCTCCCACGGGCCTCCTGCCATAGCCTTATCCAGGCTGTGGGACATGCAAGTCAAACTGGACAGTGGGGTGAGAGTGGCTGTAAAACGTAAATTCCACATTCGTGTGACCTTATAACATCCACAGTCTATATGTGCTCTAAATGTTGGAGTGTCACAAATGTGAGAGGTTCTCACAGTAGCTTTTTAAGATTTGTGTGGAATTCTATAAGAATTGATAAATGTGAACATTTCTGCTCCTAAGAGCATTTACTAGGCTTTTAGGTACACAAAGGTTTTGACTCAAAAATTTTAGGAAAAAAAAATCTTTTTATGTTGCCCTCGGTAGAGTGCTGTGGTGTCACAGCGCACAATAACCTCCAGCTCTTGGCTTAGGCATCCTCTTGCCTCAGCCTCCCAAGTAGCTGGGACCACAGGCGCCTGCCACAATGCCCGGCTAATTTTTGCAGTTGTCATTGTTGTTTAACTGGCCCAGGCCGGGCTATGTGTATGTGGCTGGCGCTGTAACCACTGAGCTATAGGCACCGAGCCAAGTTTTGGAAATTTTTAAAAATTAAATATGAACACATTTTGAAACAGCAGCACCTCCTTGTTCCAGCTTTCCTCCAGGGAGCATGGGGAGAACTGGTCCATTTTCATTAGGGAGGTCACAGGATGGAACAGGAGGACAATTTGGAGAGCTCTTTAACCTTACATTAGAGGAAATGGAGGTCATTGTGCCTTATGCCCCAGGAGGAAGCCCTAAATTTCCCTTGTACTTTTCATGTCTGAGCAAACCACTCCCCAAGGCCAAGTATAAACATTTCTGGAGACAGTGTGAGCTTGGGAGTCCAACTGCTTACATTCCATTTCTACTCAACACTTACTGTGTGACCTTGGGCAAGTTTCTTAGCTTCTCTTAGTTTGTTTCCCGACCTGCAAAATGAGGGAAATGTTGTCATTCACCTCAGACTATTGTGAGATTAAACGAAACAAAAGTGCATATTAGAAGGCTTTGCACCAAACCAAGCATATAGCAAACATTCAGTAAATGCCACAAGATATTATCAGATTTCCTTCACATTTATTCTAAATTTAAGAGACATGTTTTAATGGTCTGTCTATTCAAGGTTTCTACAACTTCACAGAAAATGTAGAAACTTTGCATAAAGTTAAAACTAACAATGATGTCAATTATAGGTTTAGCACCTAGCCTGTTGAGATTGCTAGCCAATTTCAATTTATTTGCATAGAAAATGTAGATCAAATGATGGCTTAATTTCCCATTCTTGTAATGATGGCAAAATTGTGTTTGCAATTTCATGGTTTGGTTCTTTCTCTCCATCCCTGGAAATAGAGTCTCAGGTTCTGAGCTTATATGTGATCAGTCAAGACTTTTTAGAAATAAAGAAATTATTCAGGGCCAGATTGGTTGTTAGTTACAGGAATGAGCAGCTGGAGAAAGTCATGCAGGTTTCTTCCCTCCACTCCTTTAAGGCTCATAAGGGAAGAGTTCATCCCCCTGGCAGAGTTGGGGTATGGGCTCACCCTAATCACCTCAAACTCCTTGTAGGCTACAGTTAGGTGCAGTACATGTGGTGCGTACCATGCTGGCCACAGAGGTGGACTACGGGAGAGGTATCCCCAGCATGCAGGCCCGGGAAGCTTTCCTAAGGGAAGTGAGCCTGAGCAGGGCTCCCAGAGTGCCCAGGAGCCAGCTGGCACCTCTTCTGGGGTGGCTCTGTTGTGTCAGTGGAAATGCAAATAAGTATTGCTATGCTTTTCTTAGTGGTTATATTTCTAAGTTTTTAAATGAGGATGTAAACAACTGGTAAGCCCAGGCAGATTCTGATCTCTTGCTTTGCGACAACACACTAAGCTTTTCTTCTTTTCCCCTCTCCCAGATACTTACTGGAGCAGGATTTCCCAGGCATGAGGATTGGTCCGGAGCCTACCACCGATTCCTTCATCGCTGTGATGTACGGAGAAACCGAGGGCAGTACCCCAGGGAATGCTTTAGTCGTGGATCCCAAAAAGCCATTTAGAAAGCTTAGTCGCTTTGGAAATGCTTTTCTGAATCGGTAAGAAACAGCAAACTGCCATCTTTGGTCATGTTTCTTTGGATTATTTCCTTTTCTTTGTATTATTGCCGATTACATGTAAAGGTTCAAAGCCAGAACAAAGACTGTGTACTCTAGGAATCATAGAGAATATGCTTATTGTGTTCAAATATTTGAAAGAAGGCTGGTGGCTCATGCCTATCATCCTAGCAGTCTGGAAGGCCAAAGCAGGAGGATCCCTTAAGCTCAGGAGATCAAGACAGCCTGAGCAAGAGTGAGACCCCGTCTCTACTAAAAATAGAAAAGCTAGCCAGGGTGGTAGCACATACCTATAGACACAGCTACTCTGGAGGCTGAGACAGAAGACTCACTTGAGCCCAGGAGTCTGAGGTTGCTGTGAGCTAGGCTGAGGCCATAGCGATCTAGCCTTAACAACAGAGTGAGACTTTTATCTAAAAAAAAAAACAACAAAAAATATACAAATGTTTGAAAGACTACTGTAGGAAATGATTATTTATACCTATTATGGGTAGCTTCAGAAGGTACAGCTAAGGCCCAGGATTAGACATTATAAGGCTGCACAGTTTAAGACCAAATTTATGATAATATGGGCTAGGCACAGTGTCTCACGTCTGTAATCCTAGCACTCTGGGAGGCCAAGGCAGGTGGATTGCTTGAGCTTACGAGTTCAAGACCAGCCTGAGCAAAAGCAAGACCCTGTCTCTACTAAAAATAGAAAGACTGAGGCAGGAGGATCACTTGAGCCCAAGTGTTGGTGGTTGCTCTGAGCTATAACGCCATGGCACTCTAGGGCAACAGCTTGAGACTCTGTCTCAAAAAAAAAAAAAAATTATGATAATATGAACTGCACAGAGATAGATCAAGTTCCCTTGTATGGTAGTAAACTGCCTGTCACCAGCAGTGCTAGACAGCCACTTCTCAGGCATGGGGTGCTGGGGTCTCCTACAATCAGAGAGCATAGCCCAGAGACCCCTGCAGATTCACCTGACACTCAGATTTTATTTGTTGACTCAGGACAGGTCACTTCCCCTCCCTGGCTGTCCTTTTTCTTCTCACTCTCATGCTTTGAGCTGTTTCCTGATTCAGTAGAGCAGAAACTCAAAAGTAGATTTTGTTGCATGTCATTGTCTTATAGATATTGAAAGAATTAAGGAAATTTCACCCCCAAATATGACTCCCTGGCATAAAGAATATTTGACTTGAAGGCCATTCAAGGTCAAGAAACACTAGAGAAAGCCTTCCTAATCAGAGGATCAAAGGGAAAAGGGAACTCCCCCTCCCCCTTCCTGTTATCTCAAAATATTTTAGGAATGAGGGTCAGGAATGCAGGTAGACCTAGCCCAAATTTATTTGGCTCATAAACACCTGTCTCAGTTAATCTACCAGTCAATCTATATTCTCTCCCATCCATTCCTCCTCCCTAGCAACTATTTGTACCCTATACTCCTCAATTTCCTCCTCCCCACTAAAAGGCCTATATAAAGATATCTGAACTCCTTGGAAAAATGGATTATCACTCTGATTTCTCCTAGTGTACATGGTAGATAAATCCTTTCTCTTAATAATCTACCTTAATTGTGAGTTGATCTCTCAGTGAATTTTCAGGGAAAAGGGCCAGCTTCCCCTCACCCCTACACTGTAAAGCTGTGGGGTCACTGTGGTTCTATCTTCATTGGAGGTATATTTTATTTGTGCTACCCTCATAAGCCCCCACCAGAGTTCCCAGGGACACTGAAGGGGATTTGGGGGATGAGCCAGCCAGTGCTTCTGGATGCTGCATGCCCCTTCTGCTGTTCTCACCTCCCTCCCTCTCTGTGCTACTCCTAGCCTTTTTTTTTTTTTTTTTTCATTTTCAAACCCTTTTCTCTTTTTCTCCATCACACTCCCCCCATTTCCCTCTTTTAGGAGTCAGGCTTTGGAGTGGCTGTTTGGGCGGCTGTGGCTCAGCAGGCAGGGTGCCAGCCCCATATACCGAAGGTGGGGGATTCAAACCTGGCCCGGCTGAACCACAACAAAAAAATAGCCGGCGTTGTGGGGGGTGCCTGTGGTCCCAGCTACTTGGAAGGCTGAGGCAAGAGAATCGCCTAAGCCCAGGAGTTGGAGGTTGCTATGAGTTGTGATGCCACGACACTCTACTGAGGGTGACAAAATGAGACTCTGTCTCTAAAAAAAATAAAATAAAAAAATAAAGTGGCTGTTTGGGGTTCTGGGTTATAGGAAGTATAGCGCTAGTGGGGAGTCATTCCGGCCTCCCCACTAGGGAGAGGAAGTAAGAATAGAGTTGACAGACAACAGAAAACTTAAACCATACTTCTCCTTTCTAGATGTTCTTAAAAATAGTAATAGCCCCTCCCAGCTGACTGATATCCTCCCAGAGGCCAAGGCGCCTCCTTGCACAGCTCCAGGGGTCACCATTCATGTGGACTGTGGAGTGAGTGGGGTGCTGGTCCCATGCTCTGGCTCTGCCAAGGCAGCCCAAACAACCTTCACAGGTGCCTGCTCTGAAGAAGTGAACTGTCTCAGGACCCGGACTGTCCTTTAAGGGCTTTTTAATGTTCCCATTGTATATCAAAGAAAGCATCCAAGTGGTAGTGGGGAGCCTGGCAGATGAAGTAGATGGAGTCAGGGTAGGGGAACCCTAGAGGTCCAACTCTCTAGGTCTCTCAGGACAAAGTAGACCAGAGTTTAGGGGAAGTGGACAAGAAGCTTCACTAGGAGTGCCCCGGAAGGGTCCAGAGCCCTGGAAAGTGCAGGGGACAGGCTCCATCTCCTGTGGAAAGCTGCTCTGGAATCCTGTGGATTTATCACCACTGCCCTTTGTCTTACAGCATTCTCTTTGCCTGGCAAAGGCTTTAAAAAAGAAATAAGCTGCCATCTTTTTCAAATTCCCATTTTGTGAAGTCCTTATTCACAAGGGACAAACCAGGAAGAGCAGTTATTAGCTTATTTTATTTTGGTAAATGATTTACTTTCCTAGCAAAAAATGTTTTACAATTCCCAAGCATACAAGTGAATAAGGAAAGGAAGTATCCAGGAAAGATTTCAGATAGCAAGGCTCATTGCTATCCATGCATTATATAATCAAGTGTTCACTGAATTCAGAAAGATAGTAATAGGAAAATAATAGCAAACAATTACATGGCAGTCACTGTGCGTCAGGTACTGCTCCAAGCTTTACTGGTGTGTTGGCTCTGAATGCACAGAACCCCTGGGATGTGGCTGCTACTGTCATCCCCAGTGTAGGGAGGAGGAATTGAGACTGTTAGGGTGGAAAGCTCAGTAGGTGTTCCATGCAGGGCAAGGAGAGAATTTCTCTAGACCAGTGGTTCTCAACCTTCCTAATGCCGCGACCCTTTAATACAGTTCCTCAAGGGGTTGCGACCCACAGGTTGAGAACCAAGATTAGGACATAAAAATATAGACTTTATTTTATCTTTCAGAAGGAAAGAGGGACTGTGGAAGGGGAAGAGAATGGGGGGAGAGAGAGAGAAGACCTTGAAGATGGCATGGCATCCCAAAGAAAGAAAAGAATGCCTGCAGCTGAGGTCAAGCAGTTAATTGAATTTAAGGGGAACAAAGAAAAAGTAATTATAGCCAAATTCTCAAGGTATTGAGGATGTGAATGTTGTATCCACTTTTCTTCTGGCCAGGTTGAAGACAGACTTTTTTTTTTAAACAGTCTCACTGTGTCGCCCTCGGTAGAGTGGTGTGACATCACAGCTCACAGCAACCTTAAACTCGTGGGCGTAAGCAATTCTCTTGCCTCCGCCTCCCAAGTACCTGGGACTACAGGCCCCCACCACAATGCCCAGCTATTTTTTTGTTCCAGTTGTCATTTGTTGTTTTTAGCTGGCCCGAGCTCGAACCCACCAGCCTCAGTGTATGTGGCCAGCACCATAACCACTATGCCGAGCCACAGTGCCATAACCACTTCAGCACGGGCGCCGAGCTGAAGACAGACTTTTTTTTACAGTTGTTTCCGATCCCATTTATTGGGATCTTTTCCCATTTATTGGGAAAGGTTCCGATGGGGAACTTTTCAGGAACGACTTGGGGGCATGGGAACAAATTCCAAAAGCAAATTTAGTCACTAGGTCTAGAGATTATAAAGAAAATATACATTTCCTTTTGGTCCGCTGGGCTTCTCAATGTGGAAACCACTCCACAGGTGCCCGCAAGAGAATTTCTAGGATTGATTTTTAACTGTTATTAGCAATTATAGGATTAGGTATTTTCCTGTTATTTTTGTAATTTTTGCATAGTCATCCCTTTCAGAGGCATAGAAAGGTTAATATAACTTATACCAGGTCACTTGCCAATAAGTGGCGGTCTTGATAGAGAACCCAGGCCATCTGGTCACAGAGTCCTGCTAGTAACCCCTCTACTGAGCTGTCAAACGGTGTGATGTCTGGACTAAGAATCATTGCTCAGTGCCCCCTAGTTAATCTTCAGAGCCGTCTCTAGCAGTGTTGATGAAGATGATAGTGGTTATATCCCAAGTCATAATTTACATAATTTCTGATAAACTATCCTTTTGGAGTTAATAAAACAAATAATATTGTGGCAATTTACAGAGCAGAAAACTGAAAGCAAAGAAATGACTTGCTCAGAGGAGCCCATAAAAAAGAATCAGAGATAGGACTAGAATTCGGGTTTCCCTTCTTTCCTTCTATGGGGAAGAAATCCTCAGGACCCTGAAGTGGGGCTGGCTCCTGGTCAGACTCCACTCTGCTTCTTTAAAATAAAGCCTGCCCTTAATCCCTGGACTGGCCTCCTCTTCTTGCTGACCCTTACCCAGACTCTATCCCTAACCTCTCCCTCCAACCAGCGCCTCCATGGAGGACCAGCAAAGAGGGGTCTCTGTCCTAGCCATCCACACATGTGTCAGGCTCATGTGCAAGGATTGTGGGATGTGCCTTGAGTAAGCTCACAGCTACTGATGAGTAAACAGCTTTATTAAGTAGTGTCTCCAGTGCTGCTGCTTCACACAGAGTCAGTCTGTGCAGGCCACTCACATGTGTGTGATGATTAAGGCACCCCTCCGGGAACACCAGCAGGGTAGCTGTAGAGACGAACCTCTTTTTACATAGTATGCTTTTCTGGGAACTAGGTCAAAATACAGCCTTTATTACAAAATATTTCCTTTTAATAGGAAAGAAATTGTCTGTTGCTGTGGAGAACCTTCTTCTCCAGGCAGCCACACCTGCGTCTCCCCTATGACAGGTCATCATTACCTGGCCTTCTCCTTACTGAGTGTTAGTTTGGGCATCTGCCCCCAGGGGCTTCTTTAAGAGTTAATTAAATACTTCCTAAGGTGGTACCAGGTGATGTGATCCCTGGAAAGTGACAGGATCCTCCAGCTTTAAGCAAACCAGGAGACCCTGAGTCTCAGTCTCCAAGGCTGGTTTCTAAGATTGTGACAAGGGTCTACAGTGTATTTCTGAGAAATGAAGATAAATTCCCAAAAAGGCAAGTTACAATTAGAGAAATCTCACAATTAAACAGTAAAAGAAGGAATATAGTCTAAGACCAGGTGAGGTGGCTCACGTCTATAGTCCTAGCACTCTGGGAAGCTGAGGCAGGCAGATTGTCTGAATTCACAGGTTGGAGACCAGCTTGAGCCAGAGCGAGACCCCTTCTCTAAAACTAGCCGGGCATTGTGGCAGGCATTGTGGTAGTCCCCATCTACTTGGGAGGCTGAGGCAAGAGAATCACTTTAGCCCAGGAGTTTGAGGTTGCTGTGAGCTATCACACCACAGCACTCTACCAAGGGCAACAAAGTGAGATTCTGTCTCATAAAAATAAAAAATAAATAATAAATAAAAGAAGGAATTTAGTCTAGAACAAAGACAATTCTATAGAAATGTCTTTAATGGGTCATTCTGAAGCTTTGGCCCACAGCTTCACTTTAGGAGGCATTCCTCAGGTGGTCTGTCTGGTTGCTGCTCTGTGGGACTGTGGTCATTGACACCCCAGAGTTCGTACTCAGGAGGCAATAGCACCTCACCGAGGAAATGGACACAGCCAACAGCACTCAGAGCACTTGTGTCCTTAGAGGCACCAGGGTGTTTGGGTCAGCTTGAAAAGTTCCATAAATTAGAAGTTGACATCCCCCCTGTAGTCTGCTTTTGAGTGGATGTTATATTTTCACCCAACAGCTTTTCTAAAAAATGGTTGTGTTCTCTAAAAAGTCATATAGCTATGAGTGGGTCTGTGGTTCAGTGGGTAGGGCGCCAGCCCCATATACCAAGGGTGGTGGGTTTGAACCCCCGCCAAACTGCAACAAAAAAATAGCCAGACATTTTGGCAGGCGCCTGTAGTTCCAGCTCCTCGGGAGGCAGAGGCAAGAGAATCGCCTAAGCTGAAGAGCTGGAGGTTGCTATGAGCTTGATGTCATGGCACTCTACTGAGGGCAATAAAGTGAGACTCTTGTCTCTAAAAAAAAAAAAAAAAAAAAAAAGGAAAAAGAAAAGTCATATAACTAGAGTCATTGTTTTTAGTTTAGGGTCTAGTATAATTTCAAATTGTCTTCTATGGAAGAAATTCTTTTTTTTTTTTTTTGAGACAGAGCCTCAAGCTGTCGCCCTGGGTAGAGTGGTGTGCCATCACAGCTCACAGCAACCTCCAACTCCTGGGCTCGAGTGATTCTCCTGCTTCAGGCTCCCAAGTAGCTGGGACTACAGTCGCCCACCACAATGCCTGGCTATTTTTTTCTTTTGGTTGCAGCCATCATTGTTGTTTGGCCGGCCTGGGCTGGATTTGAACCCACCAGCTCAGGTGTATGTGGCTGGCGCCTTAGCCACTTGAGCCCCATGTGCCGAGCCCATGAAAGAAATTCTTAATCTGATTTATTTGCTTCTTCATTGCCTCTATTTCTTTTTGGAAAATAACTTTAATCACTGGCCATAATTAAAATTTTGAAACTTCCTTATGTCCTTCCAGGGCTCTGTCATTTTAGCCAAACCTGATGGAGGAGAAAGTAATGATAAAACAACCACTGTCTTATGTACAAATGACAATAGCTATCATAAAATACATAGGTACATTTGGTGGCTTACACTGTATTTGTTACTGTATACTTGTAATTAAATGAGGCTTCATCCTATATACTGTATATACTCGAGTATAAGCCGAGATTTTTCAGAACAAAATTTGTGCCAAAAAACCTGAACTCGGCTTACACTCGGGTCATACAGGTTATTTGATTCGGTGCGCGCACACCTAATCAAATGCACGTAGTCTCCAGTCCTCTTCTGCCCTCTGCTTGAGGGGGCGGTGCTTCAGCTCAGTTTTAAAGTTGTTGTTGCTAGTTTACAGTTTTTCTTTAGCAATAAATATTGAAAAGCATTTAACCTACTGATTCCTCAATTATTGTAATTTTTTTGGGTATATATTTTTAT
>CAUYPK010017228.1:0-26312 GCA_963574355.1 Loris lydekkerianus
TTCGTTTATTACGGGTAATTTGGATGGATATAGTTTTTTTAGCTAGCAGACTTTTTTTTTTTTTTTTTTTTTTTTTGCTTTTAGTGTTTTAACTATGTCATCTCATTCTTCCTGGCTTGTAAGAATTTTCCTGAGAAATATGTTATTGTGATAGAGGCTCTCTCTTATATAACTAGATATTATTTTCTTGTTCTTTCATAATTACATCTTTGTCTTTGATTTTTGGCTATTTGACTATAATATGCCATAGATAAGACCTTTTAGGGTTGTCATCTATTTGAGAATCTCTGAACTTCCTGTACTTGGATGTTAAATCTCTTGATACATTTGGGAAGTCTGCTAAGTTGTCAAATTTATGTATACAGACATGTTTGTAATATTCCTTTAATAACCTTTTGATGTCAGCAGGGTCCCTAGTGATATCCTCTACTATATTTCTGATATTGGTAAATTGTTGTTTTTTCTTTTTATCTTTATAATTTTGTATGAGATCTGTCAATTTTATTGATCATTTCAAAGAATCAATTCTTGTTTCACTGAATTTCTTTTTTGTTTTAGATCTCATTAGTTTTTACTGGTTTCATTATTCTTTGCTATTATGCTGATTTTTATGATTGCTTTGGGTTTATTTTGATCTACTTTTTCTAACTTCTTGAAGTTGGGCATAAAATTAATGATTTAAAACTGTTCATGCTTTCTAATATATGTATTTAATGCCAAAAATTTTCCTTGTAACAGTGCTTTATCTGTGTCCCAAAAATTTTAGTTTTTGTATTTTCACTTTTCTTCCATTCAGTGTATTTTTTAAATTTTTCTTGAAACTTTTTGTTTTCCCCACATATTATTTAGAAGTGTATTGTTTAGTGCCCAAGTGTTTGAACATTTCCCATTTTTCTGTTATTGACTCCTAGTTTGATTCCATAGTGGTCAAAGAACATACTCTATAATTTCACGGTGTTTGGTTGCTGTTGTTGTTGTTGTTGTTGCTGAGGTTTTATGACCCAGTATATGTTCAAACTTATAATATGCACTATGGGCTTTTGAAACGAATGTATTGAGTTCATCATCAGTTCTTATTTCACATATTTTACAGCTCTCTTATTTGGTGCGTATACATTTATGATTGCTATCTCTTCTCAATGGCTTGACGGTTTTACCATTCCATAATGTTCTGCTCTTCTCTGATAATTTTCCTTTCACTGAGGTATACTTTTCCTGATTTTAATATAGCCATTTCTTCTTTCCTTTAACTAGTGTTGGTATGATACATATTTTATTAATTTTACTTTCAACTTGTCTATGTCTTTATATTTGAAGTGACTTTTCTCAGATACAGCATGTAGTTGGGTCATGTTTTCTACTTGATTTTGACAAATTGTCTTTTATTCAGAAAATTTGTACCATTTACATTTAAGGTAATTACTGGCATGTTCAAGCTTAAGTCTGCTTGTTTATTTTTTATGTTCTCTTTGTTATATTTGCTCTTCATTTTTCCTATTTTTCTTTTTTTCTAAATTGCTATGGGTTACTTGGATTTTTGTATAATTCAACTTTGATTTGCCTATACTATTTTTTATAGATTTTTAAATCATTGCTTTAAATGTTATACATATTATATATGCCTTTTATAGCTTTTGAAGTCATTGCCCTGGTGTTATAGTATACATGCATAACTTAACATAATCATTTTTAATGACTCTAGGAATGGGTAGAACACATTTCTTTATGCCTTTTTGCCTTCTTAAGTATTTTTCTATATACATACAGAATCATATCAGATAATGCATAATTTTTGTTTTGATCTGAAAAAATAATTTAGAAAACTCAAAAGAAGGAAAGATTATGATATGTATGCATATTTTTTGCTTATTTTATTTTTTTCTTTATTTCTGATATTCTAAGTTTACTTCTTTTATCATTTCCTTTCTGTTTAGTGAACTTACTTTAGTCATTCCTTTAGAGTGAGAGGTCTTTTTGGGATAAGTTCTCTTTCTTCTTTTTTTTTTTTTTTTTTTTTTTTTGTCTTTTACAATGTTTTCATTTTCATTTCATTCATGAACAAAAGCTCAGCTAAATATAGGATTATTGGTTGACAATTCTTTTCTTTCAGCATCTGAAAAATATTGTACTGTTTTTTACTGGCCTCCATAGTTTCTGATGAGAAATCCACTGTCATTTTAATAACCTTCCTCTATAGGTAAAGCGTTGGGTTTTTTTGTTTGTTTGTTTGTTTGTTCATTTTTTGGCTGCTTTCTACATTTTTCTTTGCCTTCAATTTTCCAATATTTAATTATTATGTTTATTAGTGTAGCTTTTGGAGGTTTATAATGTTCTGGGTTCTTTTTCTAGCTTTTTAGATTTATGTCTTTGGATTAATGTCTCTTGTTGCCAGATTTAAAGAGTTCTCAGCCTTTATTTCTTAGAATAGTTTTTAAACTTTCCCCCTTTCCTGGACTTCCATAACCCAATGTTTTGTTTTTTGTTACAAATGCAGAGGTTAGACTTTCACCCTCATGAAGCTAAGATACCCAAATGGTCCCAACAGTGGCATCAGAAAAGGCCAAATATGAGCCAAACTCTGATTCCCACTGGTTATGAACACCCATCCCGTCATAGTGTCAGTTAAGACCATGAGAGACACAGAATTCCATCTACACTTATCAGTAGTGAGGACCTCTTTCTACCTTCAGTATTATGGAAATCAAGTGAGAATCCTTGACTATTATCCGGCAGTAACAAGGTGGCACCAACACTTCCCTGCTACAGAAGTGTCATAGAAATCCATGTAAAGCAGAAGGTTTCAATAAAATTCATTTTAGAAAGTAATCCAGAAATGTCCAGCTTTCAATAAAAATTCAGTCATACCAAAAACCATAAGAATATTGAACCAAAGGGGAAAAGGAAATCAGAAGGTGCCAACATCAAGATAACTGAGTTGGTGGAATTATTCAACAAATATTTCTTTTTCTAACAAAAATTTTTAAGCAACCATAATTTTGGAATAAATGAAAAGCAAAAGAAACAGAAGACTTAAAGAATAATTAAATGAATACTAAAATACTGAAAAATGTACCTAGCCTCTGTTCATGTGATTAGAAGTGAAGCCATAGTTTTTTCTGTGGTGTTTGTGTGGAATAGAGTTGTTGTCTATTGTCTGAAAGTTTTCTGTCTTACTAGTCTGCCCTGTTCCTGATCCTTTGTCTAGAGAGAGAAGGCTTTTCTCAGGGCTCCTTTTGTCTACACCCATTGGCATTTCTGGGTAACTGGTATCTTTAGTTCCAGTTAAGGGATATATAAGGCAAGAAGAAAATACAGAGAACTCTCATCACCATGTCATTCCTCAGATGTTGAAGTCCTTGGTCTACTTTTCTCTCCACTTTTCAGAGTCATCTTATTTTTGTTTCATATATATAGCTCCCGAGGTATTTAGATTATTTATTTAATAAAGGAGTAGGAAAAGTGCATGTGCTTTTTCTTTCCCCATTATCACATTCTTTTGACTGGCAAATCTTTTAAAATGAGACTTGAGCTTTTAACATCGATATGAGCTCCTTTTGTCTTACATATGAGGAAATGAGCTAGAGAGACTGAAAGTTTATCTCAATTACATAGCTGGGTATTACTGGAGCTGTAACTAGAAGCCAGTGACCTTATGTCTATCATCTTTAAATCATATTGTATCATCTTTAAATCATACCCTGAGGGATCTCTTCACTGCCAGACATGTTTGTGATCTGAACAAAACTTCTGTCCTAACCTCAGCAACTTCTATGAGGTCAGATCACAGTGAACTGAATTCCTAGTTCCAAATTCTAAGCAGCTAAAGCAAGCAACAGCCTTTCTGTGCCCAGCCTTACATGTTATTGGGGAGAGTTTTGGGTTGGGAGAACTTTGGAGGGGAAAGGGAATCAACTTTATTTCTCTAAAACAAGGGGAAAATAGCTTCTCATGACCCCTTGGTAATCACTTTAGTGGTCATGGATAGCAGAGACGGAAAATTAGAGATACCCATCTGGCCCCAAGGATAAGTTAAACAAAGTTTCTCTCTTCCAATTTGTGTTCTTTTTGCTGTGGTTAGAGTTTTCAACATTCGAGTGAAATCCTCATGGCTATTTTTAGGCTATTCGTAACCCAAACCATACAAAATGTGGGAAATGTTGCAGGGATGTATTTCTCAATAGCCTTTCCTAAAATTAGCATAATATCTTTTTGGAGTGAGCATTTAAAATTATTTCTGCATTAATCCACACAAAATGACAAAGCTAAAACTTTTAAAGATGCAAAGTTGCTATCTCCCAAAGTAGGGGTTTCAGAGGGGCAAAGCCAGATCTTCAAGTGATTGATTACTTAATGCTTCTTTACAGACTCAGCAAAACAAAGAGGTGAGGGAAGGTAGCTTTGAACTCCTAAAATGGGTGTGAAAAGGGGGCAGGAGCCCTTATCCTTACTGTGTAGTGAGTCTGCTCAGTTATGGTAGGTGTTAATTCCTTCTTGCCTCTCCTGTCCCTCCCTTAGTCCAGCAGATAACCAATCTGTGCTCACAGCCCCCAGGGAGGAAATGGACATGGGAAAGGCAAAGCCTTTTATGGTGCTCCCCAAGGGAAAATGGGAGAGATTCAGAAATAGCAGTATCTAGAACTTGACTTTTTCTGGAAATCCACAAAAAAAGTGGATTTCCATGAAGCTTGTCCAGAAAGAGAAGGGGTACGAGCAAGGGCAGAGGAGGTGAAAAGGACAGCCCTCTTGGTTCCTGAATGTGTGGGCAAGAGGAAGGGTGACCCAGGGTTTGTCTGGGTACACAGGGACCCAGGCTGCTTGGGAAAGTCTCCATGTTCCAAGCATGACCTGAAATAACAGAAGTCCTGGGCTGGCACTTTGCAGTGTTAGAGAGAAGACAGCTCTAGGTTATCTGATGATTCCAGAGTCCTCATGGCATTTTGGAAAGGGTGGCCCTAAAAAGGATGGTTG
Organism: Loris lydekkerianus; assembly: GCA_963574355.1. NCBI lineage: Eukaryota > Metazoa > Chordata > Mammalia > Primates > Lorisidae > Loris > Loris lydekkerianus. Next base: position 4,969 of record CAUYPK010017228.1, read on the forward strand.
GTTGAACTGGAGATTAACATAGAAATTGTTATTTGAGAAACTGCACTGGTATTTGTTACTTCTCCCTAGATTTGTGGTCTGTGATTCATACCACGAGGGACTTCACAGTATAGTTGCCTTGATCCTGACAGCATCCTGTGATGAGGAAACTCAGATTCTCAGAAAATACGTGATTGCTCTGAGATCTCTTGGCTAGTGGTCAGAAGAGCAGAAACTGTAGCCAAATCAACCGAATCAGATTCCGACTTGGACGTTCCACCACAGAGGCCCTTATTAAGAGACAGTTACCCTTTTCTACAGAGGTAAATCATTACTTCTTGGAGAGCTCCACAGATGCAGACACGCTCAAGGGACATGAGTGAAAAAAATTCACTAGGTTTCTACCTTTCCACCTTCAAGAAATAGCTGCTTCTCTAAGACCCTGCTCCTTTGTATTGGATGAGAAGAGGGATGGTGTCTCTTTAACGATCTACTCACGGCCTCTGCTCATTTCAACTCACATGCATTTGCATGTGAAAATTACCTTCCTCAGCTCCCAAATTGATGTTTGCATGTGCAAGGAGAGAGGCATCTTTCTTTGAAGCTCAAGAAGACATTGCTATAAAAAATAATTATTATTTCCATTCTGATGCTCACCCTCTGGCCTCCCATACCTCACACATCAGAGTGTGCCGACAAGAAACCACACACCCCAGCAAGCATTCATTTTATTTCAAGCATGGGGTCTAAGAGAGAAGCAGAGATTGCTTACCTCTGATTTAGTCATACAAAACCTATACCCTGCAACTTAATTTCTCATGTTCTTTTGGTTCATGTCACTTTCTGATATTGGCTATAATTTGATTTCATAGTGTACAGAACCATTTTGCAGGCACTGGGACACCTCTCTTTCTCTGTAGATTGAGATGAGAATATAGGCACAAGGTACAGAAGAACTTGGCTAAAGCTACTTACATGCAAATCTGCCCATTTATGCAGTTGTGGAAGGCGGCTTCCCCTGGGTACCCAGAACACTCCTCCAAGAGAAGTTGCTCTGGACCTTAGACCCTGCTATGTGACTGAACAGCATCCTGAAGCTTTGTTTTCCTCCCTGGTGACTTGTCAGCTAATGGAAGCTTCCTTTCCAAGGGCTGGCTCTCCCAGGCTGGCTCTGCTGACCCACAAATATCTCTGAATTTTACCCAGGCAACCAGAGAGGTAGGAACTAATTCGCTAGCATCACCTGCCTATGGGTATGATGAAGAGGTTGATGAACCAATCATGTTAACAGGGCTCTCACAGTGGAGTTTACTAACATGGATTTTCACCTCATCAGTACACATTTTCAAAATTAATTCCACCAACATGCACACTGAGTAGATGTGGCTAGCCCCATTTGAATATGGGAACTAGGCTCAAAGAGTAATTTTCTCAAGACTCACAGCCAATAGCATGTGTTGACAGTAGTTTCAAACCCCCTTTCCCTGAATGATATGACTAGGGAAGCCAGGTGTGTTCACACATTCACTTCACACCCCACAGCTTCCAAAACAACTTCCTGAAGCTCACCGGTGCTGCAGGCCCCACCCCAATCTCTCTTTCTACTCAAGGGTCTGAAAATTACAGAGCACCAAAGAAAAGAGAATGAGCATCTCTATACATGGAGACCACACCAAGGCTAAATGAAGAGCAGTTTATTTATACGTGGATTCAGTGGTTTTCTTCCTTCTTTACTTCTATGACTTGAAAAGGAGAGCCTGGGAGCCACAAACCAGAGGGGTCTTTGTCTCTTACAAGTCTCTCAACCTGCAGACAGCCTCTTGGCCATGTTACAATAATTGATTAGAAGGCCATTAGACTGGGTCCCTACATAAGCAAACCAGAACCCATCTCAGTGTAAACAGTAAAACTAACCCTAAGCTTAACTAGTCAGAAACTCCCAACCAACCTCTAACTAAGGACTTTTCACTGGAATGATTCAAATAAGGTTATGGCTCCACTTTAACCAAACAACTGTTTTATTTGCCTTGCTTCCATGTTCACCCCTGTCAAAGCCTTCTCCTCATTTACTTTTGGTAGAACCTTCCAACTGCATGGAGTCTGGAGCTGCCCAATTTATGAATCAGTCTGCTTAAAAAAATTATTTAAAATTTTAATGCACTTCGGCTTATCTTTTAACAGCCACCAAGAGGAATTCAGAAAGAATTGGACTTAGAAAAACAACAACATACTTCAGCAGCACAAAATAGGAGCAGTGGGGCATCTGTTAGGACAAAGAGCCACGGGCTAACAGATCAGCTGTGGGGATCCCAGAAATTAAGAGTCACACAGAATGCCAGTGATGCTTGGACTGCCAAGCATCACTGCTTGGGAGGGTTTGTTTTTTTTTTGTTTTTTTTTTTTTTCTATCTTTTCTTTTTTAGGAAGATTAATATAATGTCTCTGTAAGTTTGCTGAGAAAAAATAATTACCCTCAATTAATACATGGGGAAAAAAACAAACAAAGCTCAGGGAGTTTATATAAACAGGTTACCAGACATTATTCACTCAGTGTTCCCCCCAGGGCAGCTATTATGCTGTGTCCATTTTCATGAATAATCTTTTAATCCACACAACAGTGTTATGGCATCCATGTTTAAGAGGAAAATCTTGGAAGTCTGAAGAGGTGATGTGATGTGCCAAGGTCATTCATTAGCCAGGCATTGGCAGAATTGACCTCCACACTCAGGTCTTCTGGCATCAGGTCCAGAGCTGTGTGTATACCAAACCTCTTCCCCAAGGCTGCTGGGAACTCTTGGACAGGACACAAACCTATGTCCTTACTAGGCTTGTTAGATCCCCCAAAATAGACAAGATGACACAATATGTTAAGTGGGGTTTTCCAAGAAAGAAGATGAAAGTCCTGATGCTAGTTTGGGAAAATCTATTCCTAACAAGTATGTTTAAGGTCTGGACAGCATGGAGTTTTGAGGATGGGCAATACACAAAAATATGCAGAAGTGGGAGGTCAGACGTCCCACCACTGAGTTGAATCTTTTCTTGGATTTTTTTAATTCAATATTTGCTAAGTTTTATTTCACAAACAAGGCCATACAAAGTTAATTTTAATCTCCAAATAATCTGTAGGTAGAGCATGCAACAGAAACCGCCTCAGAACCTGCAGGGGAAGTGCAAGATGACAGCTGTAATCCAACTGTTTCATTGAGCATAATAGGAAATAAAGTAGAGCGGATACAGCCCAGAGTAAGTAGCAAGCATTACTCACACTCTTCAAATGATCAAAATTACATTCATTGTCTCATGTCTGAGGGCAAAATAAGCCATGAAAGAAAAGTTGTTGAATCCAAAGTGAGGGGAACAGGCGGTTGATAGGAAGGGAATGGGATTCATTGCATTTTACATCTTAAAGATGCCCAACTTGACCAAGAGATAGATGTCTATGCATTAGCTCCAGTGTACTCAAAATCCCTAGAGCAGCAGTTCTCAACCTGTGTTAAAGGTTCGCAGCATTAGGAAGGTAGAGAACCACTGCCCTAGAGGATGGTATAATGCATTGCAACCCAGCTGTGGAATGAGAAGCTGGGTTGGGTCTCTGTCCTTGCAGAGCCTACTGCACCCAGGTGGTTGATACCCTAATAATCCTGGACATGGGGTATCACACTTCTTTGCTCTTCAACCTGACTCTGAGATCAGTGAGTTACCTAAATGAAGTGTCTTCTTGGAAAACACACCATCTGCTTTGGGTGTGGCTGATGTGAAGATGTGGATTTCCCCGACCCACTCAATACCTTTCATTTCTCAGCTAGATATTACAGTTTCTCCCTGGAATAGCCCAGGCGCCCTGCCCCCAGGCATTCGCTGTGAAGGGCAGCACCCCTGCACTTTGGTCAAGGAAGGGCTCTGTATGGAGACAAGCATAGTATTGCATCTATGGTCTCACACAGAGAGTGTCTAAATTTCTAATAGCCCTAAAGGGCAAGATGTAATGTCATAGAGGCTGGTGATTTGAGGCCAGTATCATGAAAGTACCAAATCTTCCTTTCCCTGTAGCCCTGAGCTCTAAGCTTGTTCCTAAGTCTTACCCTTTGTAAGCTTCAGCTGGAGCCTGAAATCGTGCAATGTCTCAAGCTTCCTGAGCGACGACCAGCAGGATATGCCAAAGAAGACACCATTTCTCTTTACCCGAGGTAAATTACTTAATCTTCTGCTAAAGAGCTATGTTCAAGAGGAGGAAACTAGTCACCAGCTACCTTCAGACCCTCAGAAGCCATCTAGTGGCTTGGGTACCCAAGTGCATCCAAACACCAACCCCAAGAGATCCCCGATTTCTAAAAGGTTGTGTGGCTCCACTCATTTGATATCCACTCCCAGGTCCAACCCCTTCCTGGAGATTCACAGTGCATAAAGTACTGCAAAGGCTCTGAGCAGTCACAAAGCATGTAAATTCATTCCTTTTGCAATCTTCTTTGGACTTGTGCACTCCCTTATCTGTTTTGCTGAGGAAGGGTGAGATGATTCATTTAGCAGGGTACATTTTTGTGGTTGTAGAAGGGTCAAATAAAAGAGTGGTCTGCCCCCGTCCTAGGCTTTGGTGTTATAGACCTTACGTTTAAGGCCAAGATCAAATATTTTTCTATTTAAAAAAAGTAATTGGCCGAAGAAGTGAAATGGGACTCTAGGGTTTGGAGCAGCAGGCCCTAAGGAAAAGAGATTATGCAAACTGGAAGACACCTGTGTTTTAGGGTTGCTGTCCTGAAAAGGGGCGGAGGAGCTGGTGGACATACAGGGAAGGGCCCTGTGAATCTGTAGCTGAGATCCAGACAGAATCCAATGGACAAGCTGGCTGGCAACAGAGTGGTCACCCCACCACAACATGCCATGCCAGCTTGGAAACTGAGCATAGTCAATAGAATTTAGTGTACACCAATCACACGGAGTCTCCTCACGTGTTCCCATATGTGTGAGCTCCCATGATGGGTGGGTAGGAGGACAATGACCTTTGAATAATCATGCTTAAGTTTCCTGTGTTTAGAGGACATAACAATGGCATGTAACAAAGTTCAGTTGTGTGTGGGGGGGGGGGGGCATTCTGTTTGGTGACTTGCCTTTTGCTTATCAATATCATAGGAATTTTTTAAGACATTAAACAATTCTAAATTGTTTTAAAATCTAATTAATGTGATAATTTATTATCACAAAACTTAGGTGTAGTGTACTCAAAATTTTCACTCCAGGTCAAAACAGCAAAAAAGTGAATGAGAGAAAATCAGCTATGTATGAGGTCAAATATCTAGGTATTTCAAAATGTGAAATAAAGGGAAGTCAAAGTTTTTACTTTTGTCCAGATGTTTGTCAGGATGCTTACAACTTGCTCTACTTGAGACCATATTTATTCAGTTTCTGGAGCAACCCCTTTTATCAACTTGTTTATACTAGGAAGGAAAGGAGGTAAAAAACTGGGGGAAAGTACAAACTCAGTCCTCATAAGCATTTCCTAAAGAGTCACATGCAGAAAACAAGTTCCACGGAGTATTTATTGGTGTTTTTCCTGAGGGGCAGTCTGAATCTGCAATCACCATGAGACTCAAATGTAAGGGAAATTTTATTTATTATTCTCTTTCAAAAAATCAAATTAAATCTAATTCTGAAGCCCCATTAAAACAATCTTACATTCAACAAGACATAGACTGGGAGAAAATATTTACAAAGCACATACATGATGAAAGACTCTGATCCAAAATATGTAAAAGCCTTTCAACGCTCAATAATAGGAAAATAAAGCAAAACCCATTTTAAAATGGCCAAAAAAATACAGTATTAACAGACTCTCCAAAGAACATCTATAGAGGGCAAACGCACATAAAATAGATACTCAATATCATGAAGGAAATGCAAATTAAAACCACAATAAGATACCATGATACACCATTAGAATGGCTGGTTTTTCTAAATGAGTTCATTTATAGCTGGTGACCTGGCACAACTGGAACTCTCCTAGATAGTACTTAGTCCTACTAAGGAAAAAAAAATGGAGCCACTACTTTAGAAAACAACTTGATAGGTTTTTTTTTTTGTTGTTGTTGTTTTACCATTTTTTCCCATCTGCTTGATTATGCTCTTTTTAAAAAACAATATCTCAATATCCCTGCTCAGCGCCCGTGGCACAGTGATTATGGCGCCAGCCACATACCCCGAGACTGGAGGGTTCAAACCCAGCCTGGGCCAGCTAACAACAACAACTGCAACAACAAAAAAATAGCCAGGCATTGTGTTGGGTGCCTGTAGTCCCAGTTACTTGGAAGTCTGATGCAAGAGAATCACTTAAACCTAAGAGTTTGAGGTTGCTGTGAGCTGTGACTCCATAGTACTCTACTGAGGGTGACACAGTAAGACTCTGTCTCAAAAAAAAAAAAAAAAACCTACATATATATATAAGTATAAATGCACACACATATATTTTTGATGAAATAAGCTGTAGTCATGAAGATACTTTACCCCTAAATACTTAAGTATGTGTCATCTTAGAACAAGACATTCTCCTGTACAACTCTAATAACATTATCACTCAAATTTTTTACATCAATGCAATGCTACTGGTATATATCTTAGTGTTTCTTTTTCATAAAAGTAAATTGCCACCTTCCATGTAACCCAGCAATCCCACACATAAGTATTACACTACATCTTGAGAAGTGAAAACATCCATCCACACACAGGCATATATGTGAAGGTTCACAGAAGCTTGATTCGAAATTGCCATAAATAAGAAACAATTCAAATGTCTCTCAACTGGCGTTTGATCAAAAAAACTTGGGGGTATAGTCATGATTAAAATATCACTTTAAAAAAAGAAACAGAAAAGGACTAATGACACTGAAACAACACAAATAAATCTCAAAGTGTTATACTAAGTGAAAGCTGCCAGCAAGGAAAGGCTTCTCCTGCCTGAGGCCATTTACAGCACTCTGGAAAAGGCAAAGCTGGAGGGACAGATCAGCGGTGACCAGAGGCTGAGGAAGGAAGAAGGTAAATGACCACAAAGGGACAAGAAGGAATTTTTTAGGGTGATACAGTGATTGTCACAAACCCATATACATTTGTTTAAATGCACAAAAATGAACACCAAAAAGGAGATAATTTTGCTGGATGTAAGCAATTCTTCAATAAACCCAATGTCTCACGTTTACAGTGGGCATCATGGCCGACTATCTAAACTTAGTTTTCTGAAGAGAAAGGGGAAGATAATGAAAAAACTCAGACAACTGTGCCATTGACTCCTTGGGAACATGCTTGGCCATCTCTCTTCAAAGATGCAAAAACTGCTACAAAATCAGATGGGGCCCTGGTTTGACTATGTTGCCTGTGGGAAACAGCACTTAATATCATTATCCACCCAAATGCTGAGTGACAATATTACCTTTCCCCAATGGGAAGAGAGATTTCAAGTATAAATGTGATCTTAATTAGATGCTTCTGTTTCCAACCCAGTTATGAAGACAGTTTCACCGAGGTCAGAAGGAGATGGAAGAATTTGATTAAAGTCAGTCACTGAGAAAATACCATTAGAGCAGAAGTAGAACCTAAACAGGATATGACAGGGACACTTCTATAACCTTGTCCATTGCATCGACAGTTACGCTGATAATGGGCATTTCTACTGTGACTTTTCAGTATGCTCGTAATATATTACAAAAACAGTCCATTTGAATGACGTTCAATTTTAAAATAGGAGCTTGAAAAAACAAAAACCTATTTAAGACACCCTGCTAAGCTGCTTCATCTCTGGTAATCCTGACTTACTAGTAGTTCTTGACTATTGGTTTCCTTTCTCTGACAGCTGAAATAACATGCTCATGGCTACATCTGTCTTGATTGCTTGGGGTTAGGAAAAGAATGGGCAGGTTACATGCATGATATGTTCCAAATTAACTGGAGCTCTGCAATTGTCTATAGGCCTACAAGGTTGAGTCCGTATGGCTGGGACCTGAGGAGGTAGCAGGCACAAGCTGAAATTCCACACGGCTAGGTGCCTTTGTCATGAGGAGCCAGGTGTCAACCCTCGTAATGTAAAAGAATAAAATTATTCAATCTTATGAGACAGATTAAATGAATTCATTCTACCCTAAAACAGATAAATTGGTACATAAAATACAAAAAGTAATCCCTTTGATAAGCATGCTGGATCTGTCTCCTGGCCTTGAAATCAGAGAGCAAGCTTTACACTGATTGTTAACATCTTCAAGTTGAAAAATAAAAAGGAAGTCGGTGATGGTGGTGGAAATTGCAATGTCATGGCTATTTCAGAAAGACTTCCTCAGAACACGGTGGTTTTCCAAGAAACAGCCAAAGGGAGGGGTTGTGCCTCCCAGACTAGGCCAATGGGCCTGAGTTCTATTCCCCACTTAAGCCTGCTGGACAACCATGGTAACCAGAACATCTTTCCTTTACTCCACTTAGAAAAGAAAAAGCCAGATTCCAATAAAGCAAATTACCCCAAGCTTCTGGGGAAGGTGAATTTGAAGGCAGAAGACTAACTTCCTAGAATAACACTGAAATGACAGAAAAGGTATTTTAAAAGATAGGCAAGGACAAAAAGAAGAAAAGAGGAAATAGTGGAGAAGAGAGAGTAATAAAATTTTGGAATCTGGGAGATGGAGGATGGGCACAACCCAGCCCAGCAAAGCCCCAGGTCTTTGGACAGAAATGCAGGCACCAAGTTTGGGGGAGGGTTCTCCTCCCCGCCAACCCCACTGGAGAGCTCAGGGCCTAAAGACATCCTGCACAGATGAGTAAAAGGACCTGCAAATAGGAGCTGTGCATTTGGGCCTGAAACAGAGGTAACATGGACCCCCAGGTCCTATGCAAAGCCACCCAGAAACTGCTTTCTAATGTCTGCAGCCCCTGAGAGAACATTCTGGAGAAAACTAAGAAGGGGCCCCCAGGGCTCAGGGAAATGGATTGTGTAAGGCAGAGCCCCGAAACAGGGATCAGGGAAGGGTGATTCCTTCCAGGCCCCCAAATCTCTCGTTTCCTACCTACACGCCACTGCTCATGTGCAGCCCCAGAAGGGACAAGGCATGTGGGACTCCTCCTCCAAAAAGGCTTTTCAGTATTTAACTTTTTCTAATTTGGTTGACATTTATGAAAAGTGTCATCATGCATCAGGGACAGGGCTGCCTGGAGGACAAGTGTGTTTAATTTATGAAATACTTGTCAGAGACAATAAAACAGATACAATGTATGTCAGAGGTATGAAGCTGGGTCGTAAAATGACGACCCCAAGTGGACCACCCAACTTTAGAAGAAGACCATGACAAAGATAGGTGAAACACCCATGGGTCCCGCTGTTGTACCCCTCTGCCTGTGCCTTAAAAGAAATCACTATTCCCAGCTTTATTGTTATTATTTTCCTTCCTTCTTATGTGTGTGTGTGTGTGTGTGTGTGTGTGTGTGTGTGTGTGTGTGACAGACTCTTAGTCGCTGTGGGGTTGAATGCCAAAGGCATCATAGTTCACAGCAACCTCAATCTCTTGGGCTCAAGCAATCCTCCTGCCTCACCGTCCCAGGTGGCTGGGACTACAGGTGCCCACCACAGTGTCCTGTTTAATTTTCTGTTTGTAGTAGAGACTTTTTTGCTCTTGCTCAGTCTGGTCTGGAACTCCAGAGCTCAGGAGATGGAGGCTGAGGGACACGTGATTGTATGTCTCTGTGTAATCAAGACCTGCTTTTTATTTTTTTTATTTATTTATTTTTTTATTGTTAAATCATAGCTGTGTACATTAGTGCAATCGCCTCAGATCTGTGTTTATTCCTAAACAATATTCCATTTAGCTTTGCTAGGTTTTTACCTTAATAAAAATGGTATCATCTTACATCACCAACTCTGAAGTTCTGGGGCTCATTGTTGCTCATCATTCCATGTTGGTGGCAGCTTTGGATCATTTATTGCCATAGTTGTATAATATCCCCCTGGGTGAATATAGTCAACTTTTATGTATCCACTTTACTATGTATGGATATTTAGGCTGTTCTCATTTTGACTACAACTAAAGCTGCTAAAAACATTCTCAGTGTCCACTGGTAATAGTTTCTTTAGTGTCTTCAGAGAATCAATGGGTCATTAGATTTACTTATATTCCATTTTAAAAGATAATGTTTTTCACAGTACTTCATCAATTCACACTCATAACAGTATATGTGTTCTCTTTGTTCTTATATTTGTGTTGGGGGTTTTTTGCAGGTTCATTTTTTTTTTTTATTAAATCATAGCTGTGTACATTAATGCAATCATGGGGCACCATACACTGGTTTTATAGACCATTTGACACATTTTAATCACAGTGGTTAACATAGCCTTCCTGACATTTTCTTAGTTATTCTGTTAAGACATTTGCATTCTACATTTACTAAGTTTCACATGTACCCTTGTAAGATGCACCGTAGGTGTAATCCCACCAATCACCCTCCCTGCACCCTCCTCCCCCCTCTCTCCCCTACCTTTCCCCCTTCCCCCTATTCTTAGGTTATAACTGGGTTATAGCTTTCATTGAAAGCCATAAGTTACTTTCATAGTAGGGCTGAGTACATTGGATACTTTTTCTGCCATTCGTGAGATACTTTACTAAGAAGAATATGTTCCAGCTCCATCCATATAAACATGAAAGAGGTAAAGTCTCCATCTTTCTTTAAGGCTGCATAATATTCCATGGTGTACATATACCACAATTTATTAATCCATTCATGGATGGATGGGCACTTGGGCTTTTTCCATGACTTAGCAATTATGACTAGGGCTGCAATAAATATTCTGCTACAAATATCTTTGTTGTGATGTGATTTTTGGTTTTCTGGGTATATGCCTAGTAAAGGAATTATAGGATTGAAAGGCAGATGTATCTTTAGATCTCTAAGTGTTCTCCAAACATCTTTCCAAAAGGAATGTATTAATTTGCATTCCCACCAGTAGTGTAGAAGTGTTCCCTTTTCTCCACATCCACGCCAACATCTCTGGTCTTCGGATTTTGTGATATGGGCTAATCTTACTGAGTTAGATGAAATCTCAAAGTAGTTTTGATTTGCATTTCTCTGATGATTAAAGATAATGAGCATTTTTTCATATGTCTGTAGGCCGTGCGCCTGTCTTCTTCAGAGAAGTTTCTCTTCAAGTCCCTTGCTCAGCCTGTGATGGGATCACTTGTTCTTTTCTTGCTTATACATTTGAGTTCTCTGTGGATTCTGGTTATTAAAACTTTGTCGAAGACATAACCTGCAAATATCTTCTCCAATTCTGAGGGCTGTCTGCTTTCTTTACTTACTGTGCTCTTGGCTGTAAAGAAGCTGTTTAGTTTGATCAGGTCCCAGTAGTGTATTTTTGAAGCTGCTTCAATTGCCCAGGGGGTCCTCCTCATAAAATACTCACCCAGACCGATTTCTTCAAGGGTTTTCCCTGCACTCTCTTCTAGTATTTTTATAATTTCATGTCTTAAGTTTAAATCTTTAATCCTGTGAAAGTCTATCTTAATTAATGGTGAAAGGTGTGGGTCCAGTTTCAGGATTCTACAAGTTGCCAGCCAGTTCACCCAGCACCATTTGTTAAATAGGGAATCTTTTCCCTATTGAATGTGTTTAATTTGTTTGTCAAAGATCAAATAATGGTAAGTAGCTGGGTTCATCTCTTGGTTCTCTATTCTGTTCCAGAAATCTACTTCTCTGTTTTTGTGCCAGTACCATGCTGTTTTGATCACTATCGATTTATAATATGGTCTGAGATCTGATAGCATGATTCTTCTTGCATTGTTTTTATTTCTGAGTAATGTCTTGACTATTCAAGGTTTTTTCTGATTCCATATAAAATGAAGTATTATTTTTTCAAGATCTTTAAAGTATGACAGTGGAGCTTTAATACGGATTGCATTAAAATTGTATATTGCTTTGGGTAGTATGGACATTTTAACAATGTTGATTCTTCCCAGCCATGAGAATGGTATGTTTTTCCATTTATTAACATTTTCAGCTATTTCATTTCTTAGACTTTCATAGTTCTCTTTATAGAGATTTTTCATGTCCTTTGTTAGATAAACTCCCAAATATTTCATCTTCTTTGGCACTACTGTGAATGGAATAGAGTCCTTAACTGTTTTCTCAGTTTGACTATTGGTTTCAATAAAGGCTACTGATTTATGAATGTTGATTTTGTAACCTGAGACACTGCTGTATTCCATGATCACTTCTTAGAGTTTTATAGTAGAATCCCTGGTGTTTTCCAGATATACAATCATATCATCTGCGAAGAGCAAAAGTTTGACCTCTTCTGACCCTATAAGGATACACTTGATCGCCTTTTCTTCCCTAATTACAATGGCTAAAACTTCCATTACAATGTTAAAGAGCAGTGGAGACAATGGACAGCCTTGTCTGGTTCCTGATCTGAGTGGAAAAGATTTCAATTTCACTCCATTCAATACGATACTGGCTGTGGGTTTGCTGTAGATGGCCTCTATCAGTTTAAGAAATGTCCCTTCTATACAAATTTTCTTAAGTGATCTGATCATGAAGGGATGCTGGATATTATCAAAAGCTTTCTCTGCATTAATTGACAGAATCATATGGTCTTTGGTTTTCAATTTGTTTATGTGCTGAATTATACTTATAGATTTACGTATATTGAACAAGCCTTGAGACCCTGGGATAAAACCGACTTGGTCATGATGTATAATTTGTTTAATGTGTTGCTAGATTCTGTTTGTTAGGTTTTTTTTATATATTTTTGCATCTATATTCATTAGTGATATTGGTCTATAATTTTCTTTTCTTGTTGGGTCTTTTCCTGGTTTGAGGATCAGGGTGATGTTTTCTTCATAGAACATGTTGGGTAGTCTTCATTCTTTTTCTAGATTTTGGAATAGGTTGAGTAATATAGGTACTAATTCCTCTTTAAATGTTTGGTAGAATTCTGACGTGAAGACATCTGGTCCCGGGCTTTTCTTTTTAGGGAAATTTTGTATGGTTGATGCTATTTCAGAACTTGATATGGGCCTGTTCAACATTTCCACTTGATTCTGCCTAAGTCTTGGAAGTGATGTGCTTCCAAGTATTGGTCAATTTCCTTCAGATTTTCGTATTTCTGAGAATAAAGTTTCTTGTAATATTCATTAAGGATTTTTTGAATTTCTGAGGAGTCTGTTGTTATTTTGTCTTTGTCTTTTCTGCTTGATGAAATTAGAGATTTTACTCTTTTTTTTTCCTAGTTAGGTTAGCCAAAGGTTTGTCTATTTTATTGATCTTTTCAAAAAACCAACTTTTTGATTGATGGATCTGTTGTATAATACTTTTGTTTTCAATTTCATTTATAAAATTGAAATTCTGCTATAATTTTGGTTATTTCTTTTCTTCTACTGGGTTTGTGGTTGGAATGTTCTTCCTTTTCCAGTTGCTTGAGATGTCCCATTAAGTTGTTAACTTCTTCTCTTTCTGTTCTCTTTAGGAAGGATTGCAGTGCTATAAACTTCCCTCTTAGGACTGTCTTTGCAGCATCCCACAGGTTCTGATAATTTGTGTCTTCATTGTCATTTTGTTTCAAAAATTTGGCAATTTCCTTCTTGATCTCATCTCTGACCCAGCTGTCGTTCAGCATAAGGTTATTTAGCTTCTATGTTTTTGTATGAGTATGCAGATTCCTGTTGTTACTGAGCTCAACTTTTATTCCATGGTTGTCCAAGAAGATGCATGGAATAATTTCTGTTCCTTTAAATTTACTGAGTTTAGACTTGTGACCTAGGATGTGATTGATTTCAGAGTAAATTTCGTAGGGTGATAAGAATTATGTGTATTTCCTTGTGTTGGGATGAAATGTTCTGTAGATGTCCGCTAAATCCAAATGTTGGATGATTAGGTTTAAATCTAAAATTTCTTTGCTCAACTTCTTTTAAAGGATAGATCCAACACTGCCAAAGGAGTGTTGAAATCTCCAACTGTTATAGAACTGGATGAAATCAAGTGGCTCATGACTGTTAGAGTTTTTCTTATAAATTGAGGTGCATTCTGGTTGGGTGCATATTAATAATTGAAATAATAATTGATATTAATAATTGAAATCTCATCACATTGAGCATTACCCTTAACAAATATGAAGTGACCATTCTTATCCTTCCTTACTTTTGTTGGTTTAAAGCCTATTGTATCTGTAAATAAAATTGCAACACCTGCTTTTTTCTGATTACTATTTGCCTGAAATATCAATGACCATCCTTTCACCCTGAGTCTATATTTATCTTTTAAGGTGAGATGTGATTCTTGCATGCAGCAAACATCAGGCCTGAGTTTTTGTATCCAGTCTCAACTACCAACATATTAGTGGTACAACAGAAGAAAAGACACGACATTGGGATGAATATCATTTACTTTATATTCTATAATGTTTTTTTCTTACACACAGTGTTAAGTACATAAATTATAACCATGATCAAGAGAAGAAATAGTAAATAGAAGCAGACCCACAGCTGGTAATATGTTAAGATTATCAGGCAGATACTTTATAATTTCTATGATAAATATGTGAGTTATTTAATTGAAAAAGTGGATAAGGTCCCATATTTTGCATTTCATAAAATAGATGTAAAGTATTTAACAATCTTCACACTTACAATGCTGTAATTAACAATGAAATCTCATTGGTCCTTCCATTTGACATACAATCTCATCTTCTCATTCAGCATCAGCCATTTCTTTGAGACACCATGGTGAAAGTGAAGGCCAGAATAAATGACTTTGGCCATATTGGGTGCCTGGTCACCAAGGCTTCTTTTAACTCTGGTAAAGTGGATATTGTCACTATCAATAACCCCTTCATTGACTTCAACTACATGATATACATGTTCCAGTATGGTTCCACCTGTTGAAAGCTCAATGGCACAGTCAAGGCTGAACTCAAATGTTTCTAGCAGCACAGTTCATAACTGCTAAGACATGGAAACAATCCAAGTGCCCACCAATTCATGCATGGATTAATAAAATGTGATATATGCAAACTATGGAGTACTACTCAGCCATAAAAAAATGGCTACCTGGTATCTTTTGTGACAACCTAGATGTAACTGGAAAACATTCTTCTAAGTGAAACATCACAAGAATGGAGAAAAAACACATATACTGTATACCAATGTTGTACTAATCAATCAATACTTAAGTGCACATGTGGATGTAAATCTGAATTAAAATCAAGCTGGGGTAAGAAAGGATGAGGATGGGTAAATTCTTACCTATTGGTTATGGTGCACACTATCTGGGTGAAGAGCATACTTATAACTTTGACTCAATGTGTACAAAAAAAAATTAGTAAGTAAAATATGTGTACCCCTAATATTCAGAAATTTGAAAATAAAGTATTACCTAATAGGTAAAATATATACTGTCTGGGTGATGGGCACACTTATAGCTTTTAGTCAAACAATACAAAAGCAATTCATGTAATCAAAATATTTTTATCTCTGCAATGTTCTGAAAAAAAAAAAGAGATAAAAAATACAAGTGGGAGAAATGCTATAAAATATATAAAACTAAAATATGTAAGATGGTAATTTGATGTAGGTTGAATGTGTACAAATATTAGTGATGTTTTAAAAATAATTTATATATAATTTATAAATTATAATATTAACATGACATTATTAAAAAGAAAAAAATGACTTTTCAATTGAATTATAATACTTTCAAGTAATCAATAACTACTCCATCCATGAAAGTCCCAAAATGTAATATCATGACCTCTACTGGACAATACTTACCATTCTTTAACATATTTGGGGCTGTTTTTGTAACTTTCAATAAATACTTGTAATGAGCATTAAAAAAATAAAAATGATAAAAATAATGAACTGTTGACCTATACTCAGTAAAGCCTAATACAATATAATACATATGATATTATTTCATTTATATAAAATCCATAAAAGGCACACCTCGTTTATAGTGGTAAGTGAGGAAGTGGTTGCTTATGGGAATTGGCATAAAGAGAAGAGAAAGCAACATTCAAGTAGAAAGGAAATACCCTATATCTTATTTTTTAGTGATGTCTATATGAGATTATAAATTTTAAAAACACTAATTGGACACCAAAGATCTATGAATATTATTTGTTTATATAATTTACAACTCAGTAATAAAATATATTGTTAGAGTTTAGGATGTGTAACAAACAAGTATCAGCATTTAGTGATTATATATGTAAAATTATGTGTTTCTGTTATGTAATGGTTCAGTTGTTTGATCTAAAGAGCTATTCTGCTCAATGTAGTGATTCAAGAAACTATGTTTGTATATTCTTTTTGCTCTGCCACTTCTTAAAGTTGTCTTTAACTGAATGACCAAATCATATTTTCTGCTGTGTACATGTTCTAGTTTTTGAGTAAAAGGTGGGGAAATTACGGGAAGTTCATTTCTTCAATTGGAAATGACCTGAAATTCAAGCAGCTGACATGCTCCCATTCTGAAAACCCGAAATTAGTAACATCCCCACTCCTACCTCAACTTCATTATCTTAGAGTTAAGGGTAGGGACCTATAAGGGCATTAACAGAAGAGAAAATAAAATAAGTCATCTAAGAATGGGAAAATAAACTGACTTGGGAAAGCAGTGTGATTACAGATAGCCTTTATCTTAGTCTGCTTAGTGTGATATAAATGAATACCTGAGGCTGGGTAATTTAGAAAGAAAAGAGGATTGTTTGGCTCATAGTTCTGTAGGCTATACAAGAAGTGGGGTATCTGCATTTGCTCATCTTTTGGTAAAGGTTTCAGGCTGTTTTCACTCACAGGGAAGGGTGAAGGGAAGCAAGTGTGTGCAGAGATCATGTGGCAATAAAGAAGTAGAAAGTGGCTGGGGCATTGCAGGTTTTTTTTAATAACCAACTCTCACAGAAACTAACAGAGTGAGGACTCACTTATCACCCCATGGTGGATGTATTAATCTATTCTTGAAGGAGCTTCCCTCATGACCCAAAGACTTTCCATTAGGCCTCCATCTTTAACACTGAAGTCAAACTTCAACATGAGGTTTGTGGGCAATAAGCATGCAAACTACAGCAGTATTGAAGGTTCACTTGAGTTTTGTGATTACACATTTCAAATGAGACCAGTTAACACAGTTGTTCTTGATAAAGTCAAATAGAACTGACTCACCCAAATAGAACTAACCTACCCAGGAAGTACATGAATGTCCCACCCAGGAAAGAGTAAATATGCCAATATCTATCCCTCTGACCCTTTAAATTCTCATCCACCTTAACCCATGTCCTGACTTCCTTCTCAAACTCAACCCACTTGCACCTAAGTGCAATAAAGGCCACTGTTTCCCACACAGAACCCGGATACTGTTTCCTTTCATTCACATTTCAGAATAAAGTTTTATTTTTTATCTTTGACCTCTCATTTTGATGCCAAAATCCATGATGGTGAGAAGTCCCCTGGGGGGCAAAAATACACACCATCGGACCCAACTAGATGGACTCTTGTTCTCATAAGATGAAGGGAAACAGGGGATCTCTCCAAAGTCTGCCTAAAATTCATCCATTTAATGGTGAAGTGAGTATTTGTCTACAATCCTTTTCTGAACTTTTTTAACTTTGCTTTTCTTTTCCCCACTCCAACTCCTCATTCCCTCTACCTCCATCTCTGGGCCACTTAAGCAGTCTTATATAGCCCCTCTCTCAGCTTTTTTAACTTTTCCCACTCTGCACCGAAAATTTCCAGTGATCTGTGCGTAATCCTGGTAAGTCAAACTCGCCTGTACAGTGCCTCGTGTGTGAAGATGTCCTCCCGTGGGCCTGGCCCACTCATCCAGCTGGTTAAAGGTCACACGTGGTAGCCTGGTAACCTCTCTGACCCCAGCCTCCACCACTTTTTCTAGCTGGTTAAAGGTCACATGCAGATACCTGGTAACCTCCCTGATTCCAGCCTTGGCCACTTACTGGTCATGGACTAACCCCAACAAGTCAGACTCGCCTGTCCAGTGCCTCATGTGTGGGGATGCCCTCCCGCGAGACTGGGCCACTTTTCTCCAGCTGGTTAAAGGTCACATGCAGAGACCAGGTAACCTCCCTGACACCAACCACCTCCTTCTACCTCCTCCTTGCAAGTTGTCATCATATCCTCTCTTTAGCTTCATTTATTTTTTTTTACCTCCAGTTACCAATATGGAAAACATTCAGTCACAGATTCCCCCTTCTTCACCTTTAAACTGCCTTTTGACTTACCTCAAGCCTCTACAGCTACCCTGACCCTCAACCTAAATATCTCACCTTTTTCTGTAATAAGACTTGGCCTATGTACAAACTAGACAATGGCTCATAATGGCCTGAAAATGATACATCTGGCCTCTCAATCCTCACTAATCTCCATAATTACTGTTGGAGATTAGGCAAATGATCAGAGATTCACTACATCCAGGCCTTTCTCCTCCTCTGAAACATTCCTTCTCCGTGTCTTGTGAACCTTCTCAAATTTTCCTTGCGTGAGTCAAACTGGCTTCCCCAGAAACATATGAATTTCCATTGTCTTCTTTTGACCTGGCAGACAACCTTCACCCTTCTGCCCCTCCACAGCCCCGTCTCCCTCAACCTCATTCCTACCCACAGAATTTCTACTTACAGAAATCCACCCCATTCCCCCTCTCTTCACCACCCCTCACCTGCCTTCTGCCGCACACAGTAGAGACAGAAAAGATGGTAGAACCAGAAGAAAAAAGAAACATGGTGGACTCAATTTCCCCACCCCATACTAGATATAGCCACACTTTTGGGTCTTCCTTTTCCAAACCACCACAACCTCTATACCCCTCCAAGAGGTTGTGTGAATGGAAGGCATCATCGGTGTTCATGTTCCTTTTTCTCTCTCAGACCTGTCCCACATAAGTCAGAAACTAGGTTCGTTCTCCATAGATCCCACAAAATACTCTCAATAATTTAGATATCTAACCGAATTATACGATCTGACCCAGCAGGATTTATATGTTATACTCACCTCTACTCTGTTAACATGCATTTTATCACTCAGTCAGCACCCAATATTCAGGGAAAAAAATAAAATAAAAATAAAATCCCCCAGGGCTCTCAGACACCCCCAGCAAGATCTCATTGACCTGGCTTTCAAGGTGTGGCAGTGCCTCTCAGAACTCCTGTTATTGGCCTCTGTCATTAGACAAAACCTGGCTACATCTCAAAACTCCTCTCAGCATCCAAAAAAGAAAATATCCTCCAGGACCATGTTTTAAATACAATAAACTATTATTAAGCAAAGCAGTGCTCAAATCCAAACCCTCCCCCCAAACTGTGTCCAGCCTGTGGAGGTCCTCACTGGAAGTCTGACTTCCTAGGTCTTTCTGAAGATCTGGTTTGCAGAAAGTCTGAAGATCTAGTGGAATTTCCCAACCTCCTGGGCCTAGCTGCTGAAGAGTAATAATCCCCAGAAAATCAGAATGTCCCCTGGACGCCGTCATGGAAAACTAAACTCTGGTTATTTTTGCTAATGGAAGGTAAGGCAATCTCTTTTCTAATGAACATGCGAGCAACTTTTTCTACACTACCATCTTATAAAGGTCCTCCAAAACAAGCAGATATCCTGGAGGTGGGAATTAATGGTAATTTATTGCATCCTCATGCTACACCAACCTTGTGATGCGTGAATCATGGCCTCCTTCATTATTGTCTATGATAGGGCCACTAATTACAATCTTTCTTATTCTCAGTTTCAGACCAGTAATCCTCCACCTCATCTCCCAATTTATTGACCAGGCAGTCACCCAGAAAACAATGGCTCATGTGGATATGAACCAGTTCAGACTGAAGACCCAAGAATATTTCTATAAACATCATTTCTGTCCTCTTCCCACTTTCCTTACAGGCAGCCCATGTTGCACCTAACCCTACAGGAAGCAGTCAAAGAGAAACCATGCCCATCATCCCACCTCCTTATAATAGATTAAAAAGACCAGGATGATAGAGTCAAATAGAACCAGACCACCCAAATAGAACTGACCCGCCCAGGAAGAAATGAGTACATGAATGTCCCACTCAGCCCAATTGCACCTGAGTGAAACAAAGGCCACTGTTGCCTACACAGAACTTGGACTCTATTTCCTTTCATTCCCATTTTGGAATAATTTCTTACTTTTGATCTTTGATCTCTCAGTTCTGTCTCTAATCATGTTCAGCTCAACCATACACATAGAATATTCTGAGGGTTGTAGTAAAACAGAGGTGGCTTTGCCAAAGAAGTATAATGATGCGAGAGATGAGCAAGATAGAAGTGTATGAAAGGGAGCAATTACAATAACTGTCTACTTTATATACAAACAGGCTTTTAGAATTTCAGAGATTTTACCATAAATCTAGGAAGGCCATAAATACAGAAACACATGGAGTCAGGGGTTAAATACAAGTTAATTTAATGATAATCTCTGACTTTGTTACGTTGTAGCACAATGAATCATTGTTTTAAGACAGAGCTGAACAACTCAATTTGATGGATCTGATAATTCCTATGAATCAAGGAAGTAGATCTACAACTTTACACTATCGTGTTCAACTATTTGACTTCAAAGTTAAGATAAAATCATATGTAAATTAAAAAAGATATGAATGATATAAAGTAAATAAAATGGACTCCCTAGTTGAACTATCCAGGTAATGTACATTTATTTAATGGGTTCTTTGTTATCATCTAGTGATCAGAAGAGTCTGACCACTTAATTTTGTTAATGAAGAAACTGAGATCTAGAAAATATAAGAGTCTGAACTAGAACAGAGGTCTTCTTATATCTAGGTTATGCTTCTTTACATTGCACCATGCAATATTTTAGATTTGGTACAATCCTGTCTACTGCCAAGAAGACTGAATATATGACCTTATGACATGGTACTTTATTCTATTTTTTGATGTATTCTCTCATACTGCAATACCTGCCTCAACATTATAAACACGGATACCTAATAATACTATTATTTTATCCTCTTCATAAGTCTGTATTCTTTATTCTAAAGACTTATAGAAGCTAAGAATTCAATATATTAATTTGGCTGTTCTGAGAAAAAATGAGAGTAAAAATAAATAAGGTGGGTGGCACCTGTGACTCAGTGAGTAGGGCGCCAGCCCCTTCTACCAAGGATGGCAGGTTAGAACCCAGCCTGGCCAAACTGAAACAAAAAAAAAAAAAAAGAAAGAAAATAAAAGAGAAGAGAAGAAAAGAGAAGAGACGAGAAAAGAAAAGAAAAGAAAAGAAAAGAAAAGAAAAGAAAAGAAAAGAAAAGAAAAGTATGAAACAGTGTTGTTAGTAGTAAAAAGTAGATGAGCTGGGGAGATGAATGACCCAGTTTC